>PVJO010003122.1:0-129034 GCA_004026905.1 Hystrix cristata | reverse complement strand
AAAAAAAAAAAACAAAAAAAAAAAACAGTGATAAAAAGAAACATTACAAAAGAAGCCAGAGAGAATAGAGAGAAAAAGGTGTAGTATGTACAAAGGGGAGAACCGGCCCAGGGTGGAAACGGAGCAGGTCAAAAACAAATCCTTAAAAATATTTATCGTGTCAATTAAGAGAAAGCTGTACTGTTTGTATTAATTTTAGACAAGCTAGATTTCAAAGTAAGGAATAAAGAAGTTCATTTCATAATAGGAAAGGGGTCAATCCATCCAGAAAACACAATAATTTGAAATATTCAAATATCTGATATTAAGTGCATAAAAAAGAAGAAATCAAAAGGAACATCAAAGAAGAAATGCAAAACAACAAATCAAAAGGGAAATTTGAAAATGTCTTGAAATGAATAAAAGTGAAAATGCAGCATATAAAATTTTTTGAGATGCCAATAAAGCAAAGTTTGGAGAATAATTTACATCATTAAACACGAAAACTAAATCAAGTACAATCCTCACTACAAAATCTACAACTATAAACTTCTGTGGAAAACACAGCACAAAAAATTTACCCTTAAGTCAGGAAAAGATTTCTTAGATAAAATTTTGGAACAGTGATCCATTAATAAAAAGTGGAAATTTTAATTACACAAAAATTAAAGCTTTCTGCTTTTTGAAAGAAATTTTCAAGATAATGCAGGAAGAGACATCTTGTCCCCAAATGCTTTCAAATCATTTATCTGACAAGGGATTTCTAACTATGTAAAGAACTCTCAACATTAAGTAATTGAATAATAAATAATGCAGTTTTTTTTAAATGGGCAAAATAAATAGTTTATCAAAGAACATATATGTATGGCAAGTGAGCACATGAAAATATCCTCAGGGTCATTTGTCACTCAGTACAAATTAAAAGAAAAGTGATGTCTTGGCGCATACCTGCTAGAATGGCCAAAACAAACAAGTTTGATTTTACTAAGTTTTGACAAGGGTGGCAAAAGGAATTCTCATATACTCTACTGAGACTGTGATATGAAGCAAATGTATAGGGTAAATTAGAAAAAAAAATGTTTTCTTAAAAATTCAAATATACCTACCAAAGAGTTCAGGCATTTTTCTCTAGGTAATTATCCAAGAGCAATGAATACAAATGTCCATATAAAAGCTTGCTCATGAATGTTCATACCCACTTCATTTGTAATACTCCCAAACTGGAAGAGGCACGAATGCCCATCAACAGGAGAAAGGATAAAGAAATAGTGGTTTTGGTTTATACATAGAGTGAACTGCTGCACCAAAGTAAAAGAATGAACTATCAACCTGACTAAAACATGGCTGGATCTCAAATAAGTATGTTGTGTGAAACATAAGTCCAGACATAAGTAGCTACATATTGTGCGATTTCATTCACTGAAATTTCTAGAAAATGCAGGCGAACTGACAGTAACAGGCAACAAACCAGTGGCTTTTCTGGGAATAATTGGTGGTAGGGCTGGAGAATGGAAAGAGTGAATGAAAAGACAAAAGGAAGTATTTGGAGTGGTGTGTTTACAACCTTGATACAGTCATAGTTTGACAGTATCTGCCTATGTCCAACTTATCAAATTGCATACTTTAAAAATATGTGGTTTATTGTATGTTAGTTATATCTCAATTAAACTATTAAGTAAATATGATAAAGTAAAAATACTTGAAATAGATTCACACTGCACTTTTGACAAATTGTAAAATTGATCCGTAGAATGTCTACAAATATACTTGCTTGAGCACATTTTTTGTTAAAATGGAATCTTGCTGGTGTCACTGGCAGCAGAGTGGATTTAGGGAAGAAATTTACCTTGAGAGGCTGATATATTTCCTTAAGAAATTTATCTGCATCTTAAAAATAGCTTTAGGATCAGATGATATGTTAGTTGCTATGGAAACTGCACATTTGAGGCAGAATCACAGTATGCAAAAGTTATAAGTTAAAAACACCTAGTAGTATGAACCTCTGCAGTTCCTATCACTCATCTTCCTGTTTTGGAAAGAAAAAAGTCTATTTTTTTTCAGTACTGGGGATGAAACCCAGGGCCTTGTACATGCTAGGCAAACCCTCTACCATTCATTGAGCTATCCCCCAGCTCAAAACAATCATTTTTAAATGAATTTAAGAATCTTGTTACAATCTTGTTACAAAAGTTGACATTTTGACAGAGAATGGAGATTTAGATATCATGAATCATTTACAAGGAACTAGTGTGGAAACCTACAAGAAATTTCTTTCAGACATGACCAACAGGTAAAAGGCAATTTATAGAGTAGGTCAATGTATCCTAGTAAATGAGAAGGAAATGGGAAAGCATTTGATGGCTTCCATGAGCATTCCTGTTATCTCCACTGTTGATTTTGCTAATTTTTAGCACATGTGTAAGAACTAGTTTCTTTCTCAGTGTTTCACAGGATAAATGGAGGAGGTAGGTAAAGTTGGGGTATTTAAGGAGCCAGAGAAGAGCCTGCCTTCTTAGACCTTACAAAATGGCCACATCTTTCTCTGACCCACAAGAAGTAATGGTTATATTTCTGCCCTATCCACACACCAGTCCATATATTTATTTCAGATTCTGGAGCCACAGAATCTGTAGTCTTTCTGGCTAGACATCAAACATACCCTCAATCAGAAATATTTTTACCACTCGGTTTACTTGGTTTAATTATTCCAGGTGTCTGGGATATTTTATTTTATTGAATCTACTAGATTTTCTGAAACTCACATAAAAAAAGACTATAAAATTGAACTTAAACATGAGCTCATTTCTAATTTTAATCGCTTCAAATTGCCTCTGTTTTGCTAGTTAGGTGTGTTTCATTTTTAGGGGCGATGAAATTAGAATTGTGTTTAGAGTACCCTGTCTTCAAGTTATTTGCTGGTGATTATGGCAGCATAAATTAATGTATTTATCTTTCCTCTAAAGAAAAGTCAGCATTATATTTTCAATGTTCAATTCATGCTCTGGAAGCAAATGCATGCTGGGAAAATTGTACTTTCTTTCTCAAACCACATTCCCTCTAACGGATCGCCCTGAAACTTCAGCAGAACTGCTTTGAACTCTCTGTTGGCTTTTCTGTCCATGATAGGATAAAGTCCAGCCAAAGTGTATGTGGCTCTTGCTTTCAGTGGTGTCACCAACAACCAGCCCTTCACTGCTGTTGGCCATGAAGACACATGGAATTACTTCTATTTCCCAAACTTCGTCCCAGTCTTTAACCTTTGTGAGATTTTGTGCGAGCCTCTCCTGAGAACATTTATATGCTTTCCCAAATTTACAGAACTCATGAGTATTTCCTCCTTTGAAGCGTTTTCTGATTTCATCGCTCCCTCTGACTATCTGTGCACATTTATTTCTCTATTTAAATCCTTGTTATGGTGCCAACTCTTGGTCGCTTTTGTACCCTATATCCAGGACCAGACAAAGTCAAGTTTATCTACCATCCCTAGTGTGGCCCCAAGGGGACACTGTTTTAGGAATGTAATTATCAGTTTTCTGCTTAGAATGTATTTCAGACAAGGCTGTAAAAATGCTGAAATCTTGCCTGTCAGTTTCTCCACATCATTGTGTTTTGCTCAGAAACAGGAGTGGCATACCAATCAGGGAACTTCAATTGCTAAGCAAGCACCAGATTGCCAAAGGGAGAATTGAGGGCCAAAGCTATACAGGAATGCATGGCCTTTACTCAAGGTCTAAGTGAGAGCTCCTGCTTCTCCTCTGGACTATTCAGCTGAAAGACAGCACTGTGAGAGAGGAGCTGCTGAAAATCCAGCACAGGTCTTTTAGTTGTACGTAATGATTAAGAGGCCTATCAGAGTAAACGGGGTCCAGTCAAATCCTGAACAATCAGGTCTTTCCCTGCAGAAAACAGGGAGATCTATGCAGGGAAGCACAGACAGAATCTGGAAATTGGCCCTCTCTGCTCTCTGTGCATTACACGATGTCTGTTGGAGTCAGCGATACAGTCAGTTGGGTTCTCTAGTGTTGTCTACTCAGGGCGTATCGCTCCAGGACTCAGGACTAGGTTAGAGCTGCTTTCGGTGAATTTGTTGAAGGACCAGGGTAGCATGGACACAATAGAAATAATTTTGTGAAAATAATCTTTGGTGCTAATATTTGGCAATTCTTGTGTCAGGCACTTATTTTGCACACTTCTTATAGATTAGCTGAGTCAATCCTCACAGTCATCCCCCTACACACACAAAATCTGAGGTCCAAGAAGTGCAGTAGCTTGTCCAAAGTTACACAAGAAGCCCCAGGTGGTTTACTCTGGAGTCTCGGCCTTTAGCCACTCTGTGTATACAACACTGCATATAGCGGAACAGCTCCTAGGTACCAGCTACTCTTCTAGCTCTTGGAGATACAAACGGGAGCAGCACAGATGCAGTATTTACCCTCAGAAGGCTCGCAGTCTGACGAGGGACATGATACACATGTGATACCTTGTGATGGTAGCAATGAAGAGAATCCCAAATTCACACCTTGAGGGCAAGTTAAAGCTTGTGAAAGACTTCAAGTCAGTAGTCAGACTAAGTCACGTAGACTGGGTCAGGAAAGCTTTGAGGTACTGGCATTAGCAGAAGACCTGGGATAAAAGAATGCGTGATAAATTCCTGGAATTAATTAAAGTCAGAAACAAAAGTTTCTAAAGTTAAGTCATTTCTTTCTGACATTTGTAGTTTGAGATGCCTGTGGGACATCGAAGTAGAGATCTGTGTATATAAGCCAGGGAGAGATTTAGGCAGCAAATGTTTATTTGGGGGCCATTAGTAGATAAGTGGGAATGTAAACTGTGAGATGGGTGAGGATGTGTGAGAAGATAAGAAGAAATACACCAGCCTAAGGAATTCTAGTGCATGAGCTCTCAGAACAGATGGGCACAAAGAGGTTACTGAGAAAAAGGAAGAGAAGACGTAGTGTAGGATATTGGCAAGATGCAAGGCATTCTGTGGAACAGCAAATGGTCAACAGTAACCAATACTGCAAAGACAAGAATTGGAAAGTATTGGATTTAGCAGCAAGGCAGCTGGAGTAGGTGAGAAGAACTTCAAAGGACTAATGGAGATGGAAGCTGCTCTGCCACCTGTTGGGAGTGAACGGGAATGAGGGGTGGAGACTGTGAGTAGAAACAAGTTTCTAGGTTTGTCTCTCCATGTGGATCAATCAGAAAGGGATATAACTGCGGGGTCCTGTGGCTCATCATCTGCACTAGATTATAAGTTTATTAAAAGCAAAGATTTTGTCTTGTATTTTGCTTGCAATGCATAGATAGTAACTTGCATGTATTGCATGCTTAACAAACTAAAAAATGAATTGCTGATAACAGAGATGTTTTATCCAAAAGCAGTACTTGACATAAATGATACAGTTTTTTTACTATTAAATTACAATTTTAGAACTATATTTTTACACACTACATGTACATAACTGTTACAGGAATTAACAATGATAACATCCTTGAGTCAAGAAAAAAGGGACTTCATAAAGGACAAAATATGAAGTGTTGAGATTAAGAATTACATTTCATTCTTTTATCGATTAATACTTTGTGGACAAGTGAAATTCAGTTAACTAGAATATTCAGTACAACAGAATATTTAATTCCTTAAACTTTTCTGGGAAAGAGAATTAAATGTTTCTGCAAGATTTTGTATTTTGATCATTTGGGAATGGCAAATTTTAGTCAATATAACATAGTGTATGTGTGACTTGAGATATTACAATAGTAAGAATCAAACTCACAACATATGCCTTTGAGATTTTACTATTTTTATAAGATATTTTTATTGGAAATTTTTGATTGGTCCTTAAATATAATGCAATTACTTTTAACTAAAATGATAGTCTGGTATATAGTTTAAATGAGCTTGTTAGGATTTCAAAATAAGCTTTTGGTTAGTTAGCTTGCTCACATTAGTTTTTTTTCCTTTAACATTTCATCTCATTGCTTTTAAAATTTAAAAGATCTAAAGTCAAGACATACTTTTGTTATAATTGTGAAGATTTTCTGTTATCATTTACTAGATTGGGAAGTTGCATTTCATACAAATATCTGTGTGTTGGAAATTACCCAGTAAGAAAAATTACGCCTGCTTTTCTAGGGACAAGGGTCCCCCTAGGTAGGGAAAGGTAGGGCAAAAATTTCTTCAAGCTTTATTAAAAATTAATAGACAACTTTGACCTCTGCAGCCAGACTCAAAGGGACAAAACAACTAGACTCTGAGGAATTAGCTCTGCAGCCAGACTCAAAAGGGAAAAGGCAGCTAGACTTGAGTAATTAGGAAGATAAACAAGATGAGAAAGTTACCAGGTAGTTTGATTCACGTTAGAATCCAAACTTTCACTTTACCTAATCCTTAAACCTAAATAACCTGTCCCATAACTCTACCCTCCATCAAAGGACAGGGAAAGGTCTTATGGCCAGAAGAAATCCAAGGTTAAGAGGAAAGACAAGCCAGCCAATCAGTTTCTGGGAGAGTACCGAAGAAGAAGAACCCTTATAAAGAGTCGGTGGCTGGGCATGGTGTTGAACACCTGTGAGCCCAGCATTCAGGAGGTTGAAGCAGGAGGATTGCTGTGAGTTCAAGGCAAGCTTGGGTTACATAGCGGGGTTCAAGGACAGCTTGAATTACAGAGTAAGACCCTGTCTGGGGAAAAACAAACAAACAAACCAAAAAACCAAACAAAACAGAAAAACAAACAAACAAACAAAAAACGGAGGCCAGAGCCCATGAGCAATTTGCTTTTGAATTATCCCTACTTTACTTGTCCCGAGTAGCTGTCTGTCATCTCTTTTCCTCCTTTCCCAACTTCAAATAAATCATCTTCTTATACTTTAAACACGGCCTCTTTAATTTACTGACGCCAAGTTTAGGAACGCCGGGACCTGCTTTTTCCAGCAAAGCAGTGGTTTATAGTTCACACCTGGACATTATAGTTTGAAAGATTACACATTGTGTTTTCTATTAGGATGATCTGCTGGTAATTAAACGAATTGTTTATGATATTTTTTGGATCACAGTGTAACTTGTGCAGAATTACCAGCTAATTAGTTGTATTTCTTAACAATGTTTTGATCATTCATAGAATGTGTTCAAATAGCACTGTGCTTAACAAAAAGTTTAGAAGAATAGTACAGTTTATCAAAGGAGGAATAAAAAAACTATTCTGAGGTTTTTATATATTGGCCAGTTTTTATTAGATTCTATTGCAATTACAAATAGTTCCCAATCTCTATGGCCTACAACAGCAAAACATTGCTTGCTCCTTTACATATTGGTGATATGTTAGCTTAAACTGTTTCATGAATCATTTTTAAGGCACCTGACTGAGGTAGTAGCCCCTATTTTAGTTCAAGGCAGAGGAAAAAAGAGAAGTAGCCAGCCACGAAGTGGTTCCTAAACCTTTCTCTTGGTCTTGATATATTAAAAAAAAAAAAAAAACCAAGTTCCATGACAACAGGGTGGAGAAATAAATTATTCCCCTGGGTGTCACTGCATATCAAATGTCAACAGATCAGGATATGTCCTTTCCTATGAGAGCAGAAGATATTTGAAAATAATAATAGGATTATGTTCAGTCCCTTTTCTTTGTCACAATATTTGACTTTCTGCTTTCTGTTGCTTCTTTCCTATCCCTACATGTGATGACAATACTCCTCCTTGGGAAACCTACGAACCAAGATTGAGGTTATTTTCCAGGCCAATATGCAACACACTCTGGGGAGACATGGACCAAAATAAACGGTCCCATTTAAAAAGGGATTCAGGTCAACAGTTCTTTTGACAGTATAACTTGCTTAAAAATATTGTCTGCTTTTTATCTCTTGGTTCCAGACACCTTCAGATACTAACAGCCGCAACATTTTTAAAATTTTCCAGACCTTATCAGGTTTCTATAGGTGGCCACACATTCAGACATTTTGCCCTGAGCTTATTTTATATAAAATGACTTATTAAATTTCATCTTAATTGACTCAGAAGATCTGACAAAAAGCTTGCTAACCAAATCACTATTTTGTTTTTTGCTCTGAGTTTGTCTTGATCAAATCTTGTCATGTGAAGCATTGCTCAATTTTATTTTTTTACTAATTTGGGTAAAACATACTTTGGTGTTGCAAGTTACAAAATTTCTGATTTTTCTATATCATCTGTCCATTCTAATTTCAAACTGGTCAATATTTTTTTTTTTTTGGTCAGTACTTTTTGAACTTACATTTTCCTGAGCTTGCATATTTTTGAGCTTATATATGTCTTATTTTGTCAAAAGCACCCAAGTGTATCTATTTGACACTATCAATATTCCAACATCCCATATTTATGTATAAAAGGAAAGTTCTTGATACATGATCTGTTTTTCAATTTACAATATGCAATATTCATATTAAAGTTTGAAATATATGCCCTTAAATAGCACAAGTCGCCATTTTTTCATCTTCAATACCATTTCCTTGATTCTCCCTACCTAGTCTTGAAAGCAATAAACAGTGTTTGTTTTGGCTTTTGTTTACAACACATTCCTAATTCTAGTTACCAATTTCTGTATGGTTAACTTGCTAGATTATGATGCCATACCAAATTCCTTCCACCACAACAAAGTTTTTGTTGTTGTTGTTTTGTTTTGCTCATGTTACACATCAGCTGCAGGTCACTATTTGTTCTAATCTATGGCTGTGTCTCAAATGTCTTCTTTATTTTAGGGGCAAAGGGAAAAGGAGCAAAGATTGAGTTGTGCAAACAATATACCACATTCACAACAACTCCATGAGGTAGGTATTATTATTATCTTCTGTAGTTTAGACAGTAGAGTGGGGCAGTTATCTTAAATAACAAGGCAAGATGATATTGCCAATGGGGCAGGATTTTGTGTCTGGCTTGAGAGGTAATCATCTTAAATACGAAAGTGAGGTAAGTACATCTGGGCCTCAGTAGGGACTTTCCCGGTCCTCAGAAATTGCGCCTCTGTGACCAGAGGGTCTCATCAATGAAGCATTCTTATATCTCCCATGTAGATAAAGGAATACAGGTGTCCTTGCCTTTCATGAATTCACAATGCTAGCACTCAACTCTAACCTGATGAAGGTCCCTGTTCCCCAGTTTCAAATTTCCAGGAAGAATGATGTTGCTGACTTGGTTGTAGGATAAATCTAAAGATTTTCAGCCGGAGGTGCATTCATGTGGCCACTCACTCCAAACACAACTAGGAGGCAGACTATGAGAGACTTGTGTTTGACAATGGGAGGAAATTATTTTGGGAGACAATATCTTTACAAATGATTCTGTTTTCAATGAATCTGGCCTGTTTTTACTTGTAAAAACAAATTATACACCGATGAAATCACAGTTATGCTTTTTTCTTTTGGCAGTAATTGGGCAAGGATTGAAGACTCACTTTTTAGTTAGAGTTGTGGAAGTTAGAAAACTTGTAAGTAGTAATGCAGTATTCTGTCATTCATTTATGTGCACATAATTAAATAACCAAACAGTGCTGAAAGAATGAGATGAAAAAGTAGTACTTGTTACAGTTCCGTAAGGATGTTTATTAGAGACCATGAATGACTTGCTGCCTGAAAATAACTCTTCCTCTACTCAAAAGGCATCAATGATCTACACAGAAAATAAATAATTCTCAAAGGCCAAACTGAAAAGCGGGACCTTGATATTAATGTTAAGCAGAATTTGTATCTTGAGGGTGCTATTGAACTAAGTCTAATTCTCTCAGCTTTTGGGGGTGTGTGTTGGATTTGAGCAGAAAAAAATTTTCTCTTATCCAGAGTGTACAGTATAATATGAGAACTCAGCACTAAAGAAAGCAAAAGGACTTACACTTTCCAAAAAAAAAAAAAAAAAGAAAAGAAAAAAAGAAAAAAGAAAAAATAGAAGAAAATTGTCTCTTTTTCTGTATATAGAGGATGAGAAATGAAAGTTTCTCTGTGTGGAAGGAAAACTAATATTTGCTGAGAATTGGTAAGCACAAACCAGCCTTCATCACGTTTACAGAGTTCACAGTGATGGCAGTGATTGAAAAAACCTCTCATTCTTCATGCTTGACTGGGGCCTATTTGCTACCTGACTCTAGAACTTGTCTTTGTTACTCTCTCTTACATCCCCTGTGTCTCTGATCTCAGGGCTTTTGCTTTCTTCGTTTACTCTTTCATCTTACAGAAGCATAACCTTCAAGCGTTTTCTAAGAAGTGAGCATAAGGTATATTTTGAAGACTCTGTATGGCAAAGACCACTAGCTGCTCGACAAGGTTGATTTTCTTTTCTTTTTAGGCATGTGATCATAATTCTGTCTCCCATACAATTCAATTATGATGAATGCAGTGTGTAAAGTGGTACATGCCACTTAAAAGTCTTCCTTGTAATAACCTACTAGGTAGGTTCTTTCTCCTTCTGGGTACTTGTTGAAAGTGGCAGGGCCGCCTTAGCCCAAATTTCCTCAATGATTGCATGAAGAAGAGCCATGCCCAGTAGCATTGATAGAGAGAGCCAAAAGTAATCTTCAAATATAGATATATCATCTTTATCATATTTTTAGTATTCTCTGGTGATATTAGTTAGTGATATTATCTGAATTACTATAATACCTTTTGTATACTTGCAAATAGCTTTAATTAACTTTGTGTTAGTCAGTGTTCCATTACCATGACAAATACCAAAGATAATCAATTTGTAAAGAGAAAAAGTCTGTTTTTGCTCAAGGTATCAGAGGTCTAGTCCACGATCAGACAGATTTATTGCTTTTACACCCTGGCGAGGGACACAGCACATTGTGCGGAAACACAGGGCAAAGCCAAGCCACTTGTCTCGTGGTCAGGCATTGAGAGCAAGAAAGAGGAAATAACCAGGTTCCCTAAATCCTCTTCAAGGGCACACCCCCCCCAAGACCCATGTTCCACCACTTAATGTCCCCCCACTTCCCAATAATGTCACACCAAGCACCAAGTCTTTTCCACATGGAGGACCTGGACCTTGGGGGACACTGAAGATTCAAACAAAAACAAAAACAAAAACAAAAAAACCTTTATATTTGAGCAGTATAGTGTACAGAATTTTACATTAAAAATATTTTTTTCTTAGGATGTTAAAGTCATGGCCACATTGTGTTCGAGTTGCTGTTGAATCTGACCTAATTTTGGTCCCTGTTTCTCTCTAGAAGAATTCTTTCTTTTTTGTGGGGACTTTTCTCTTAGTTGATGGCATCCTGAAGTTCTAAAACAGTGTGCTTTGCATCTGTGTTTTATTTGTTTTGTTGGGCACTCATTGAACACTTTCAATCTGGAGGTTTGTGTCCTTTGGTTTTTGAAATTTGTCATTATATTCTATATATGATGATTCTGTCTGTTCTCTTTCTACAACTATTACTGTACAAGTGCTAGAAAAATTTTTATTACTTCTTCTTTTATTTGTTCTATAGCTTTGTCTTTTTGTTCTATATTGTGCGAGATTTCCTTGACTTATTATTCCAAATATAATCTTATGTATCACATTTTGTATTTTGTAATTTTTTAAAAAGTCTTTATTGTTCCGTTTTCAAAGCATCATTTCCTTTTGCTTCTCCTCCTGTCTCATTGTTCTTGTAGATTAATACCGTCTTAAACACATTTACTGTTCTTTTAGTGAGGTTTTGATAGGAAGAAGAAATAAATACATAATCAACCTGACATTTCCGGTAATGAGATCTTTATGAGCCAAGTTTAAGGTAAAATACAACTGCAAATTGAATGTCACTGAAGCCTAGTGACAAGTTGTGTTTACACCTAGGTAATTTCAGTACTTATGTTGTGTACTGCCATTCAGCTAGCCGGCTCCAGGGCTGTGGGAGGAGCCCCAGCAGGGCTGAGAACAATTTCCGTTTGTGTTTTCTTGGACATCTGGTGTCACATTCTTCCTGGGTGACATTAGCTATGCATGAAAAACATGTATCAAAGTGAGAGAATCAAGCACACTATGGCTTGGCCTTTAAAAATACAGACTTTGAAGTTATGAAGAACTTAATTCAAATACTACTCTAGAATTTATTAACAGTGAGACTTTGATTATGTTTCTTAATTTCTCTGAGATTCTGAATCCTCATCTGTAAAATGAGGATTAATTATTGTCCCTACTTCCTAGGCCTGTTGTGAGGATTAATTGAGATACTGTTGGTAATGTTCTTAGCATGGCATTGGGTACAGGAGGGATTGAATGAATGGCAGCTGTTATTAGGTTAATGGTACATAATTACACATTAACAAAACTGTAACACCCTACAAATTGAGATTGTCTAAAATGAATCAGTCTCCATTAAATACTCTTGAAATGAAGAAATATAACTATATAAAATATTACTTGCTTACAATAAGTATTTAATTTGTAGTGAAGGAATTCATCAGAAAAAGAGAGCTTTGAAAGATTTATTCAAATTTATAGATGTGCCAAGGGTCCTGGAGAGAAGCCGAAAGGCCCTTTACTGATATATATAATTTATATAATATGAAGGCTTAAACCTATTGTAAATAAATAATAAGTTTTAGTAAATCATTTTTCTTCGATTCCCTCTTATTTAAATCTCTATTAAACCTAGCTGCATTCAAAGAAGTAAGCAAACATTTCCCTCTAATTTAGATTCTTTAAACAAAAGTTGTAAATGAATGAACTTTCATTTGTTATAAAACTAAAGGCAAGTAATTCTTCATAGTAGGGCTTTTAGTATAGCAAAAATAGGATCTATTATATTATAATTATATTTTAATAACTTTCTTCCCCATTTTATTCTCATGTTAAAATAGGAGAAACTTGTATTCAAAACCCTGTTTGAGGCATGAAAGAAGAGAAAACACAGAATTTGATTTGTTGTACTGGTCTTATATCCCCGCTATTGGAACTCTATAGGAGTGAATATTTTAGAATGTTTTTCTAGAATGTGAATAACTATTTTGCAGCCTTGAGAGCTATGCCACTATCTAGAAACAGCAGCTCAAATTCTTCAACAGGTTGATGCTTTATTGTGTGTGTATGTATGTAAAATTTATCCTCTCACTTCTATGGATCCATTTAAAGGATTGATTTGTTCAATCACTGAATCTTCCAATTCTTGAATATAATATTAATACTATTTATTCAGGTCTCCTTCAATTTCCTTCCATGAGGAGTCAAGTTTTTTTTATTATACAGGTCTTCCATGTCTTTTGTTAATTTTATTTCTAAGTGTTTTATGTTTTTCTATGCTATGATAAATAATATTCCTTGGTAAATCTTATTTTCCAATTGTTGTTCTTGTGCTGGGAAGAAATGAGTTATTTTTAATAACTATTTTTTTTTATTCTGACACGTTTCAAAATTCATTTATGACTTCTTCACAGTAGTTGTGTCCAGGGTTCCTCAGGATACTCCATTTTGATCATGAATAAGGAAAGTTTTCTTTTTTTCTTTGCATGTTCTTATGCATTTTAATTCTTTTTCTCACTGCATTGCTCTGTCTCTGACTTCAGGTGTGAAAGCAAACTGTGCCAGTTCCATTCTCAAAGCCTTAAATGGACTTTCATAAAATTTAGAAGAAACCCTAAAGTTCTTGTGGTAGTCTGCCTGACCTGGCCTCTGTGACCAGTTTCAACCTCCCTCGTCCTGGAGTTGGGTGCACTGTGGTTGGTCTAGCTCTGGAATCTGGAAGGAGCCACATCTCCTGCTGTGGCAGGGCCTTTGCCCATGTTTTCCCTCCACCTCCGTCTCTTGGGTTGCTCTCATCTCAGCAGAGATGCTCCACTTGGCAGCTTATCTAAAGTAGCCCCCACCATTACTTGCCTTGTTAAGCACTGTCCTTGCTTTCTATGGAATATGTATTTTGATTTTTAATCGTAAAAGTATGTACTTTCTTGTATAACTGGTATACCAAATCCGGAGAAATTATCTTTGTTTGCCTGTGAGCTTTGGAGTTGGTCATTTGGCTAGTGTTTACCTTGCTACTGGGGAAAAAAGACTGCACCTATAACTCTGAAGTAACACAAAAGACCTACGATCATGGCACAAAACACAGACTCGTCTTAGTGCTGTTATTCTCCTTACATGCAGCCCTCACCCTCTCTTCCACTTACTAGCTGTAGACGCTGACTCCAATAGGAATGAGACAGGAATTTGTGTTGAGGAAGAAGAAAGAATGAAAGACAAGTGAATCAGTAGAGTCTCACGTGGCTGGTACCAGGGTAGAAGAATTTTCTTTATTCTGTCCCTGTACCGTGATTTGAATGTGTCCCCAAAAGCTCACATGTTGAATAGTTTATCCCCAAATTAATATGTTGGTGGTGTTTGAAGATGGGTCTTGGAAGGTAATTAGGATTAAATGCGGTCATGAGGGTGGGGTTTCCATGATGGCATTATGGCTTTATGAAATGGGGGACATTTATATTTATATTTATATTTTCTGTCTAACCATGCAATGCCCACCATTGTATTGCAATGAAGCAAGGTGGCTCTCCCAGATGACAAGTGGATGGTAGAGTCATGATTTTCATCTTCCCAGCCTCCAGGACTATAAGAAATAATCTTTCTTGTTAAATTATCCAGCATAAGTATTCCTTGTAGTAACAGAAAATACATGAAGGATGTTTAAAGCCAACTCATGGTTCTTTGTTTATTCTTCTAAGGTGCCTCCAGGAACATTTATTGCCACATTGGAGTTAGACTGAGGAAAGTAGGGCAGGGATATGTAAGTCCAGGGTTGGATCCTATTTTTTTTAATGACATTTTATTCTGAAGCATTAAGAAAAAGGGCAGATCCACTCAATCCCCTGTTATGTTTTTGTCTAGAGACTCAATACACAACATCACTCAAAGGAAACCTCCCAATAAATCTTTTGACCCAGTCTTCAGTGCCATGGTTTCCACAGTTGATGAAGGGTTTCAAGGGTGAGAGAGCTTGGTAAATCATTTGCTTTAGTTTTTAATGAAAAGATGCTTTATGCACTAGTAATCAGAAAAAATGCAAATCAAAACAATAATTAGATACCATTTTAAACTCAGCAGATTGGCAAAATTTAAGTCTTGCAAGGTTAAGTGTTGGCACAGCTATGTTCCAATTATAACTCATACACTGCTAATGGAAGGATAAATTGGTGCAATCATTTTGGAGAATGATGTGACAAAACGTATTAAAATTGAAGATGTGCATTCATTACTGCCAACCAGTTCCATTATTACTGAGGTGTCTTAGAGAAATATTCACTTATGTGCACAGAGAAACATATATAAGGTTGTTCTTTGCAACCTCACTGTAACAGGAAGAAATTAGAAAAAGTATTGTCCATTAACAGAGTGACTAAATTGATCATAGCATAGCCATCAATGCATCATTGAGAATTACAGGTGGTCTTATCTCCAGAAATTTTAGTTGTATCCCCTCAACTTTGTGTCAGGGTACGACCAAATCATTTATTAATTCAGCTTGTGACCGGATGGGCCCTGTGGAATGCAGTGTATTTGGTATACATTGGTATCATGGTTAAAATTCTATATAATGCCCAGTTATCTTCTGTCTCCCCACTGAACATAAACTCCATGAATTCAGAGATTGTTTCTGTTTTGATCATTTTTCTATCCCCTGCACTCTGCACATGGCCTGGAAAATTTAAGATGCACCATAAAATTTTATTGACAGAATAATTGAGTAAATGAATGAACTATTTTTTCTAGGACAGTTGTAAAGATACGTACACATAACAAGCTTTCGGGTATATTTTGTTCTTTTCTAGCAACAATATGTATTCTTTATCATACTGAAGAAGAGTTATGAATAAACAGTTGATTATGAACAATTTTGGAAAAAAGTAAGGCGGGTGTGATTCAGCAAAGTTCAGCAAGAAGTGTTTAATGAGGAAGTCAAATCCTACTTGTATTCTAAGTCAGAACATGAAACTCTTGAGGCAACAACATGAAAGTGGCTAGTGGCAGGTTTTCATACATTCCCTGACAGCCTCTGCACCTCTCCATCCTGAAACGATAAACCTTATTCTCTGTAGATTTACCTGGATGGAAACCAATCAGGCAACTGTACAAATACTACAAACACCTGCACATCAGAAAAATGTAACAGTGCCAGCACCAAATAGTTCTTTTAGTTTATCTCAAAGATTGTTCCCAGCTAATCCTCTCTTGGGGACACAGATAAACACTCTGAAGCTAATACAGTCTTAACATAAATTAAAAATAATGCAGAAAAGACAGTTTAAAGCATGCAGTATTTTGTTACCTTTGGATTTCTATTCCCATTTTGTAAGTCTCATTGTAGAAAAGAAAACATTTTCATATTATTGTTCTGAAGAGGCCAGTAACCTCAGCACTGTACACTGTGGTAGATTTTTTTCCTTTTCCTCCCATGGTAGCAACTTAGAAAACCCAGATGCTGAGCTGTGGAAGAGATTCCCACAAAGCACCTGGCTTCTTGGCAGACATCTCAGGTGGCCGGGCTGGTAACTGCTTTGCCATCTGAAAGCTGGTTTTAGATCCAAGATTTACTCCTAATTTAAAATACCCAGATTCTTGTCATTATTGTCACTTAAGAAATTGGAATTATAAAGGTTATTATCCAAGTAAGAGTTTTATGTTATATATAAAATTATATGTTGTGCTATTTTTAATGTTTAAGAGAAATAATTTTATATAACTTTACTTTTGGAAGTGACTCACATCGTAAGTACAAAAAATAATTCAGGACTTATATTTCCAATTATCTTTCTAGAATCATATAAAATATCCACCTTTAGATATATTTACATTTGGTTCTCAAAATACTGATATAATCCATAAGGCATCTTAGAATGAAAGTACTCATTTCAAAATAAATCTCCATGAATGAGCTATTCCTTATATCCTGCCTGATTTAGAAATGAAATGAGATCAGACAATCCAATTTACAAATATTTTCACTAAAATGAGACAGGTTTTACTCATCTTTTTTGATTTCTAGCTTTCTCTGTTCATTTCCCAAATTCTGTATCAATATTATGTGAAAGGGTTTTCTGTACAGAGCCCCATTTTTAAAAAAAAATTTCTTGAATTACTTTCTTTTTACTATAATTCTGCCAATGTTTCCATTGTATCTCATATATATATATATATATATATATATATATATATTTACTTTATTTTCTGTTACTTAATATGAAATCTATTTTCCCTTTTCTCAGTCCATATCGGAATTCAGTAATGCTAACCTATAAAACCATGCTGAACTTTTTAGCCAGTGTGTATTCCTATGTTTCATATGGTCAAAGCCTTGCAAACATAATGTCATAGATGCTTCCCAATGTCAAGATGGTATATTTCTTGCATATTTCTGTAGTCTTGTATTTCAGACAGCATGATTCAAAAAGACTTAAGTAATAAACATATTGGGTTAGTTGCAATAAAGATACACTGTCTAACCTCACCAAATTGGAATCTTACACTCTATAAAGTAAAAAAAAAAAAAGATTAATTTGAATGGTTATATCACTTTACTGCTGAGTTTGCTTCTTCTTGTTTATTGTATGTTATCGTCTAAATGATTGTTCCTGGTTCTTTCTATTAAACATAAACACAGCTATTAGTTATTTGAAAACTGAGGTAATATGTTGACCAAGAAAATTTGATCTTCTGGCAATAAAGAAACAAGATAAGAGTTTGCCCCTAACTGATCAAGTTATATATGAAAATATACAATCTCAAGAGTAGAAGAGATAGGAAAAAGCACTAACAATGCTAATGGTGCGGATTCAGAAGTATTGGGTTAATTTTGTGCCTGAGAACTTTCCAGAATTAATTCCTTCTTGGTTCATGCAACCATCACCCACACCAATCTCAGAAGTTGTTCATGATGTAGATCTCTCAAAATGTTCCCAACAAGGACAGACCTTTTTATGGGGTTGTTTTGTCATTGTTACTATGTATTCATGTAGTATACTTTAAATATTTAATCTTTAGCTTACTTTATTACCTTGCCTAAATAAATTCTGAAACTCAGAAGGCTGAAGGATGACTATAATTCAGAGATTTCACCTTGGATGACATAAACTATGAACTGTCATTTGGTTTCTTTGGTTCTAATTGGATTCAGTGCTTCTAGTCTGCTTTGCTGACATGCACTTCAGCTTGCTTTCTTTCTTTCTTTCTTTCTTTCTTTCTTTCTTTCTTTCTTTCTTTTTTTCTTTCTCTTTCTTTCTCTCTTTCTTTCTTTCCTTCCTTCTTTCTTTCTCTTGAGATGTAATAACTTTGTGTAGCTTGTAAGCTAAAAAGCCAATCCAAGGTTAAGCTGTTGCTTGAGAGAGAAGAAATAAGAAATTCGATATGAATGTTGTGGGTGACATGGGCATATAATTTCAACAGAAGTGACCAGGATGTATGATATAGATCAATACTTATTCCAGATCTTTGGGCCTTCTGAGGCCAAATGAAGCAGATCCTGAGAGCAAACTGTAATGCTGTGTTTTGGTTTCAGAGATCAATGTGTTTTCTGTGGTGTGGCTTGCTCTAATCAGGTAACTAAGATGCTGCATTGACTGCTAAAGCATCTCAGTTGTTTCAGACAATATTACAGGCAGACCAGAGAACCTTGAAGAAAAGTTTAAAAATAAAAACAAGTGAATCTATATACTTCAAAATTATCTTTGAATTAACTATGCTTTCTGAAGTCTTGGGTCCTGTGAGTTCTAAATATATGTAATATGATTAACCCCCCAAATTATTTAAAGGAGGAAATAATGATATAGAAGTTCTCTCTCTCTCTATTTCTCTCTATCTCTCTCTCCCCTGCCGTGCGTGTATATGTATGTATGTATGTATGTATGTATACATTTCTTTCCCAAATATTTTGTGAATACATACATTGAATTGGTCACTTGCAGTTTAAAGGAGGAGAGTTTTAATTTGGTTTGTGGTTTCAGGAGATTCAGTCCATGGGATGGTTCCCAGGCAGATATATCATGGTAGAAGAATGTGATGGAGGAAAGCTGTTTCAGTTTTAGCATATGGCAAGCACAACACAGTGGAATAGCACCTAGATCAAAAGGGCCAGAGACTACATAGAGTTTCCAAGGTTGACCCTGTGGACCCACCCAGACACACATAGAAGTGTTCTCCACTAATCTCATAGGCAGCTCCCAAGCCAATCAAGTTGACAGTCAAGATTAACCATCACAGACACATATGGCTCTGTCAGAAAAAGACTGAAAAGAAAATGAGAAATTATGTTGCAACAGTTTGACTTAGAACATTCTTACCATCATCAACCAATAATACCACAGAAACTTGAATCCTGAGGTAGAATGCATCATTTTCCTGTTAGATCTATTTCCACTATTATCCAATCTTTTTCTTCTTTTCAAATCTCTTCACTCTTTTGCTTGGAACTTGCCTCCATCTCTTCACTAGATTTCTATGAACTTTTCCTTTCATTTTTTTCTCATTGTCTGCTTTCTTTAAACTCAGCAAGGAAATTTTATACATTTCCATGTATTTTACCTTCACTACACTAATGATAAAAACAATTCTTGGGTCAATTTACTTAACCCTAAGTGACAGTATCATGCATGTTTAATCATTTATATAATTTTAGTAAAATAATTCCAATTGACATAAACAATTTAGTGATTAATTTTTTTGCTTCAGATATTCTAATTCATGTCCTTTTTAAAGCATTACTGCTAGATTTTTAATTGTACATTTTTCACAACTTTACCAAGATGTATTTCACATACCATAAAATTTACTTGTTCACACTGTTTAGTTCAAAGGCCTGCTAGTATATCACAGAGTTGTACAAACAGCACCACAAAATATTTAGAACAAACTGTTTCAAAGAAACATAGTACCCATTAGTAGTCATTCACCTTTCCTGTTCATACTTCCCATTCTATCCCAGTCCCAGAAAATCCTTATTTTTCATCTCTATGTAGATTTGCATTCCAGATATTCTTTTATAAACAAACCATACAGCTCACAGTGTCTGTTACCGGTTTCTTTCACAGTGCATAATGTTTTAAGGTTTATCTATGCTGTACCATGTATCAATACTAAGTGCTTTTTTATACTATAACAATAAGCCTATATTTTTAAATGTATAAAATAGTTTCTTTGACAATGTTGTTATGTATCAGTTTTGTCATATAACATAATTCAAAAATATTTAAAAATATTTCCATTTTTAATGATGAAGCAAAGTATATTAATGTGCATCTCCTTATTCTAAAACATTATTATCTTACAAAATCCAACACTCATTCATAATAAAAATTCTGCAGAAATTAGGAATAGATGATCCATATCTAAAGCTAATAAAAGCCATCTATGACAAACTAATGGCCAACATCATACTAAATGGTTAGAAACTGAAAGCTTTCACACTAAAATCTAGAACAAGACAAGGATGTCCACTATCACCTGTATTATTCAATATAGTTCTAGAAATATTAGCCAGAGCAATCAGGCAAGAGAAAGAAATAAAAGGAATAAAGATAGGAAAGGAAGGAGTTAAACTATCATTATTTGTGGATGACATGATACTCTACATAGAAGACCCCAAATATTCCATCAAAAAACTTCTGGATTTAATAACTAAATTCAGTTGCACAACTGGATACAAAGTCAACACCCAAAACTCTATAGCATTCCTATATACAAGTAGCAAACTCACTGAGAAAGAAGTAAGAGATGATATACCTTTTGCAATCGCACCAAAAAAAAAAAATGAAATACTTAGGAATTTATCTAACAAAGCAAATAAAAGATCTTTTCATTGAAAACTACAGTACTCTAAAAAAGGAAATTGAAAAGGATATCAGACGATGGAAAAATATTCCGTGTTCCTGGATAAGAAGAACCAACATAGTGAAAATGGCCTTACTTCCTAAAATACTATAGAGATTTAATGCAATTCCAATCAAAATACCAATAACATACTTCACAGAATTAGAGAAAACGATCATGAAATTTATCTGGAACCAGAAGAGACCAAGAATAGCAAAAACAATCCTGGGCAACAGGGACAAGGCAGGGAGCATCACAATCCCCAACCTGAAATTATATTATAAAGCTTCTGTGATAAAAACAGAATGGTACTGGCATGAAGACAGACTCGAGGACCAATGGAACAGGCTAGAAGATGCAGAAACAACCCCAAACACACTTAAATACCTCATCTTTGACAAAGGAGCCAAACACTCCAACTGGAAGAAAGATAGCCTCCAGCACGAAGGGTGCTGGAAAAATTGGCTTGCCACAAGCTGAAAACTAAAACTAGGTACATTTCTCTCACAATTTAATAAGCTAAAATCAAAGTGGATCAAAGATCTAAACATTAAAACAGAAACACTAAATCTACTGGAGAATAGAATAGGAAGAACTCTTGAAGATATAAGGGTAGGAAAAAAAATTAAGAACAGAGCCCAGACTGCACGGGAAACAAAAGAATCAATGCTTGGGACCACATCCTAGTAAGAGGCTTTTGCACAGCAAAAGAAATTACTAATGGAGTGGGGCAAAAAACCACAGACTGGGAAAAAATTTTTGCCAGCTGTTCCTCAGCAAAGGTTTAACATCTAGAATTTATAAAGAACTCTAAAAAAATCAAACCCCCTAAATTTAAAGACACTATCTAAAAATGGGCATCTGAAATGAATAAACATTTCTCAGATAAAGAAATAAAAATAGCAAATAAATACATGAAAAAGTGTTCAATGTCATTGGTCATTCAAGAGATGCAAATCAAAACAACACTAAGACTTCATCTCACTCCTGAAAGAACAGCTATTATCAAGAAATCAACCAATAACATATGATGTGGGGAAAAAGGAACCCTACACCACTGTTGGTGGGAATGTAGATTGGTCCAACCACTGTGGAAATCAGTATGGAGATTCCTCAGAATTCTTCAACTAGAGGTTCCATTTGACCCAGTTATTCCTCTGTTTGGTATCTTCCCAGAAGAATTAAAATCATCATAGCACAGCAATATATGCACAACCATGTTCATAGCAACACAATTTGTAATAGGTAAGTCTTGGAAACAATTTAAATGTCCAACAACCAATGAATGGCTAAAGAAGATGTGGTTTTTCTACACCAATGGAGTACTACTCTGCCATAAAAAAGGATAAACTAGAGATATTTGTAGGATAAACTAGAGATATTTGTAGGTAAATGGATGTATCTTAAGAGTATACTCTTAAGTGAAATAAATCAGACATTCATGAGTACACATTGAATTGTTTCTCTGATATGAGAAACTGTAGGTGTCAATAAAGACAAAGAGATATAATAGATATTATGCAAAAAAAAAGATAGTATTCAAAAGAGAGGAGAACTAGATAGGGAGAAGGGGGAAAAGAAGAAAGGGAAAAAGAAAAGAAAGGAGAAAAGGAAAAATGTTAAAATGTAAATAAACCTGCTGGATACAGGGAAGGGAGGGGGAATGGAAGGCAGGGCTGGGAAAAAAGGGGGAAAACCAAGGTGTATCATGTACAGGTGCAAATTAACTATGATGAATGTGATCGCTATGCATGCAATGTACCAATACATGTTCTTGGTAAATAAAATTAAAAATAAATAAATAAAAAAAGAACATTGTCAAAGAATGTACCAGTTACAGATTAAGTAGAGGACTATGCTTCAGGGAAAATTGTTTAAGCCATTGTGGCTCAAATGTTATTTTTCATCGTTTCTACTTCTAAATTCTGTCACTGTAATATTTAGAGAAACTTTAAAATATTATGGCTTTTAAAAGATGCTATGAATCGTATTTGAGTGTCAAAACCCAGTGTCTATGAATTGTATATTAGTGTCAAAACTAATTTTCAATTTGAACATGCATGATTTACTAATATACAAATTTACAGTGTTATAACCTGTAGAATCCTGGTTTTACTCTATAAACTTTTTCACTTAATGTACACTTATCCAGCAGAGCAAATAGATCATATCTACATGATATTGCCTCTTAATAAGAAGTACTTAAATGATAGAATGAGTTAGCATGAGGTTAATGAAAATTATAAATGATAAAATATTTGAAAGCTGCCAATTTGCACAAATCAAACCCCAAAGTGGTAATAATATTTATATTCATTATAGCTAACAATAAAACAAATTTGGCACCCCTCGCCAAAAAACAAACAAACAAACAAACAAACAAACAAACAAAAAAACAAGAATAGATTTGGGACTTGCTTGGCAGTAACAGGCTTCTGGTTGTTATCTGTTGATTCTTCATCTACTATGCTCCTCAAATTTATTGGCTTAGTGAAAATTCCCAGGTAAAGCATATATTTGTGAGTAGAATAGCTGATATTCTTTTTTATGTTTTTTTTTTCTGTCAATAACAATTATTCCAGTAGTGGGGTGAAATGGAAAAGCATACATATTTTATTTCTGTCCAGATGAGTTAGAAAACAGTGAAATTTCTACTATTAATTTGTTGTAGCACATAATTCAGCTATCAATTGATTATATTCAGCATTCAGTTGCCCAGTGAACATTTATACATCCTCACAGTCTCATGGAATTAGTTTTCTATGAAATTAACTTTGTGTTGGATGATAAAATGCAAGCTTAAAAATAAACTGTAACAAAGACTCATTATAAAATACCAGATGCTCTTTTCAATTTTTGGTTCTGAAATGAACACATGTCAGCCAAGGCCAAGAGAAATTTTCTCCAGTTATATCAGATTTTTCCAGCTGTATTCCATTGGATCAATGGATGCTTCTTCCTTATTTTTTTTTTTCATTTGGATACATTAGTTTATGGCTTGTCCCTAGAGCATGAAGTTACGAAGAAGAATGGGACTTGTCTTTTTCCCTAGGTTTGATGGGTTCACAAATGTACTAGAATAATCAATGTTTTTTTGTCAGTATCAGCTCTGGAATTTAGAATAATATATAAAAATAGAAAAGAACTACAGATAGTTTCTGTACAATGAAGGACAGTTTTGTTAACAGTCACACCATCCTATTTCCCTGGAGTCACACCAACTTCTGTGAAACTCTAGTGTCCTTCACTCTGGCTTAGAAGTTGACCATATGGGTTACTTTGGCCAATGAGTGATAGAAGACGTGATTCATGAAATATCTTCAAATAACACTTGAACACTTTCGATGGTGTTCTTCAGTCGGCCTGTACCATGGAAACATGACTACATGCCCCAGAAGTATGCTGAAAGTTGAGGGACACGGGTAAAAAGCCAAGTAGTCACATGCCTTCCAACTAAAATGGCACAAGACAGTTCACTATTAGAGATGTGACCACTCCCATCTAATACCAAAAGTCCCCAGGCAAGCTTAGCCTAAATTTATGATCCACATATTTATTATTGTTCGCTATTAAGTTGTTGTGGTCTCTTGTAGTGTAGCACTATTGTGGCATCAGGTGACTGACAGATAAATGGATCTTTAAAATCACTCATACTTATTAATGATTATCACTGGAATGCCTTCTAGTTAATGTGATAGTGCAGAGAGAAATTAGAGACAATTCCTAAGTGGTAATATGTAATTTGTCTTTTATGTCAGTCACTTTCTCTTTGCTGGGACCAAATGCCTGACACCCACAAATTACATGAGGAGGGTTTATGTTGGCTTATGGTTTTAGGATATTCAGTCCATGGATGACTGGCCCTGAGGCAGAAACATCATGGTGGAAGGACTTGGTGGAGCAAAGCTGCTCACTTCATGGCAACTGGGAAGCAGAGCACATGGGAAGAGCTCCAGAGGGGAAGGTACCAGGGATCAGACATAGTGTCTAAAATCACAGCTTCATGATCCACCCAGATATACCTAGCAATGTGCTTTACTAATCTCCTAGGCATCTCCTAATACAATCAAGTTGACAATCAAGATTAATTTTTCTGTTTGTTATCATTGGTGAATAACATCAGATTTGCTGAAGGTTTCCTCAATAATGAAAACTTGCCAGTTAAGACAGAAAGCCATGTTTATTAGCTTAACTGTTTAGAAACAAAATTTTGTGTAATATGTGGGCCCTTATATAGATTTTATCAAGGAGATACTCAAAAATATTTGTCTATTTGATCTTTTCATTATATGATCATTGTGGAAAATTTGTTACATATGAAAATATAAAAGGAAAACAGTCATCTATAGTTCTAATGCTCAAAGATGATGGACAGTTGCTAGTATTTGATATATTTTAATGTAATATCTTTTGACCTATTGCTTCACATGCAATTTATTTAACATGGTCATGACTATATTGTTTGCACAATTTTGAGCACACATTTTTATGCCATTTAAGATTATTAGATATTATGAATACCTGCCAGAAGTAGATGTAGTATAATTTATGTAAGTATTCTTTTTTATTGGGTATTTAGTTTCTATGCTTTGCTTTATGTTATTTTACTTTATGCTAGTATAAATAGTATTTTAGCAAACATTGATGAGCCCTGGGACATTTCTGTTATAAGGATTGCTAATTTAACAGAAAGTCACACAAGTGGAATTACTGAGTCTAACCCTAATGTTATATCAAAGTCTGTAGGTATAGACCACAATTATTTTTCAAAAAGCTTATACCAATTTACCTTATCACTAACATGCTTTGCCTCTTAAAGGAGTTATTTAAGCATTAGTAAACTTTTACATGAGGATGCTTGATGATTACAAATATTCTTCGTTTCACTGTACCTGGGGACAATTTCAGGAGTTATTTAGGACTTTAAGACTTTCTTAAAAGTCATTGCCTCTCTGTATCTTGGTTTTAGTTTCTTTTATATTGTTCTCTGTCTTTTTTTTTTCACGCATGAAATCCAAATGGTAAAATGATAATACCCTGTTTGAGGAAGACAGCTTTAAGGGAAATGGGAAGTCACATATGTTGTTTATTGTAACATAAATTGATATATTTGGGTGAGAACTTTCTAATGTATCTAGAAATATGCTTATCATTTGAACGCATAATTCCCTCTCCTAGTGCTTCATACTAAGTGTTTATATTTGTGCACTATACTAAGAAAATAACCAGGGATAAAGAGGGAAAATTTATGCTCAAAATGCTTATTAAATAATTTCAATAACAATAAAATTAGAAAAAACTGAGCCAAATAAATAATATGCATATGTGTATAGAACCCTACAGATATTTTAAATATAGAAGAAAATGTAATAACATGTGGAAAATTAAGAATGTATTAATTGAAAATAAATGCCATAAAAGATCATTTGCAGTATATATACATATATACATGTATACATATATATGGTACCAATTTTTTAAATTTGCATACAGATACCAAAAGTAAGTAGACTCAGTAATATGCTATAAATGCTATTCTGTGTGATAGGATTGTGAATTATTTGTAGAAACTGTGGCACATTATTTGTGTGGCACTTTCTAAGCTTCTATTATACAATCTAAAATAAGGGGACATGGGGTTGGGGAATTGGCTCAGTGATAGAGTGCTTGCTTAGCAAGCACAAAGCCCTGAGTTCGGTCCCCAGTATCCAAAAATAAATAAATAAATAAAGGGACATGGATGTTGAATATTGAAAAAGGGCTTAGGGTACCTACTTGTACATTGAGTGAGCTCTTTTGATGTTTTCTATTGCTCCCGTGTATCACAAAATGTGCCAGTTATAACTATTCATCTTTGGGGATGAATAGTTCATCTCAGCAAAACAGTTGAGATATGAAGTTTATTAAGTGTCCCAAATTTAATGCCATCAGGGACCAATGATGTTATGCAAAATAAGCAAATATTAGCCACTGGCTGGGTGGGAACAGAACAGCTACTATATTCACTGACTATAATTATTGTCAAGAAGAAACATGGGTCTTGTTATTAAAGTTCTGATAACTTTCCAAGAGAATCTAAAAATCCAATTTTAAGCTATCACTCTATTTTTATGTCCTAGCTATTAATCCACACTATCCAGGCCATAGACATAAATGCAAGTTGCGTTTGTCCCGTGAGAGGATTTCTAATGTTTAGACATGTCAACATGTCAAGTTTGAGGCTACTACAAGCAAAAAATTCTGATATAAAGACCAATAATTTTGCAGTGAATAATCAATTCAATTAGTAAGTAGACATCTAGGCATAATAGGACTGCAAGTTGTCAAGGTGAATGAGATGACAAATAAATAGGCCGACATTTCTAAACTTTATACTCAGTATCTTTAAAAGAGTAATCTTTCTATCCTTACATATATCCTTTGTATAGGAACAGTACAAGAATGATAAAGCACACTGTATATAATTCCTTACTACCAAAAATAAATGGGCATCCTAAAGGACTCTTAGAAAGTAAATATGGTCATTGGAGTGAAAGATGTTCTGATTTAGGATTGCTAGATGCAAAACTATTTATATGCAGTGTGAGTCTATTTTCAGGTCAGTGTTATTTTTTTCCCAGAAAAGTCAGAGGTTGAAAGTAACTGTCACAGAGACATGCAAACTGCTTAGAAATCATGCACTACAGACTTGGGTGCCAGATGTTTGAAGGAGGTGCCTGCTAATGAATGGTGACCAATACCTGTGGACCTTGGTACTTTGGGAAAATTAAAACTCCTCCCTTTGGGATAAAGAAGCCACTGATTCTTTGGAAAGCTGAATTAAGGTAAAATTCTTGTCTTGGGTAGAAGAGGAGACCAATTCCACCTAGAATCCCCTGGAAGAGAGGGGCTTGATCCCATTATTTAGGCAGTTGATCCTGAGCTTCCATGGTCACTTGGAAATAATTCTCACTGGACCAGAGTTGTAGACTTGCTGCAGATGAGGTGAGACTAGAATCTATTGCAATTTAAGGGAAATGAAATGCAAATTCTCATTGTGGGTAGGTAATATGTCAGTCAAGCACTTTAAGCCAGCTCTCAGATGATTCTGTTACTGGTAAGAATCCACAGATCATGTGTTGAGAAACGTCATAGTATGTGTATATGTATGTGTGTGTAACAGATATCTATATCTACATTTCCATTCTCGTAAATATATATCTACAACTGATTACACAGTATTCCCAAAAGGCCATAACAATGCCACGTGCTTACTCCTATCTTTGAGCAAAGCTTAATTCTGAGTCTGGTTCTGAGTGCGACTGTGACCCAACAGAATGTGGCGGAAATGATGCTGTTTGAGTTCTGCTGCTTGCTAATAAAAGGCAATCATGCTTTAGCCTTGGGAGCTAGAACCTCACTACTGGTGCACTAGTCGCCGTGCAAGGGCTGCTATCACCCTGAGGCTGCCATGCTGGGAAAGTCCAAACTGGGCCATGTGGAGTGACTATGTGGAGAACCCTATGACTAAATGAAGAGAGAAGCCCTGGCAGTCCCCAGCTGCTCCAATTCCAGCCACCATCTGATGGCACCTGCATGGAACCTTGGGCCAGAAGCAGCCATCCAAGCAAGTTCTTTCCAAGTATATGACCCAGGATACTATGAAAAAACATTGAATTATGGTTGTTACTTCAATACAGTTAAGTTTTGGGAGGATTGATTATAGAAATCACTGTCCATTTCTTTACCAATCCTGTCTTAAAAGAGAATGTTTTTTAAAAGAGGAGAAGTTCTCATTTAAATAGGGTGATTCCAGGACTAACTGCTTAAGACTAATGGTCCTTCTCTTGCATGTAAGGCTGCTTACTGAACCTTAAGGAAGGTGTGGAGTACGGTTTATAATCCAATGACATTTTGAAGAATAGGAAACAAAGGTCTGAAACAAAACTCTGAATCGCTACTGCCCACATACAAGTCATGAGAAGAGAGGATGCAAGGGTGGGGAAAATGTGTAAACACTTGTGAACTCATTCAGAAGGTTGAAAAGCAATTAATTTACCTTCTTGGATAATATAAGGAATTATTGCACTTCCCAGGAATACTAATAGAAATTATACCATTACAATTCAGATAATGAGATCGGGGGTTAGCTCTTTCTTGCCTGTAGACTGGCCAAGAGTTTCCCAGTTTTTGATAACCTTCTCAGTACATGCAGAAACTAAACCATATTGTGTAAATTAAAAGCATTCTAGCAAAAGAATTAATCCAAATATAGAGTTGACATCATGGATCATTAAATCTATTTATATTATTTTATTTACTGTTTTAAATATTATAAAAGATTATTATCTCTAAAACCCAGAAGGAAAATTTAGGCTTCATAAACATAAATATTATAGTGTCACCCTTGTAATCGGGAACCAAGATTTGAACTCAAACTCAAGATTGCCTCTTCCCAGTGTCCCTGGACCTGCTCCACATTATTGCTCTATATAAGATGTTCTGGGCCCAAAAGTAATTTGACAAGGAACTAAGAGGGATTCCTCTAGCACTGCCATTAGTTGCATCCCTGAGCCTGAGAATCAGGTGCAGCCGATCATGAGCAGCACTCTTCCTCCGGTTCCGCCGTGGCCAGAATGCGTCTTGGCAGTGAGTTCACGTGTTCATTTTCTTGGTATGCCTGTAATGACCATGATAGTTCCGTGTCAATGGAAAGTGGATGCGGCCTGGATCCTACTCTCCCTTCTCCCATGAGTTTTCAATATAGAAAATTGGAAAAACACGATGCTTAAGAAAAATATCTCTGAAGTGAGCCTGCATGAACGGAAATGCCAGCTCCATTACTTCTTGATCAGGAGATCTTAGCTACGTTTAAGGAATCTATCTGTTGAATATGGATATTCAAAGTTGTCAATCTTAGTACTCTGAGAAGAAGATGCAAGACAGACTTAGATGTGCAAGAATTAGGAGGTGCTTCTATAGAGCCTAAAAGAGAATGAGGGTAAGAAGAGGCATGAAGAACTGTTAGCTCGCAATGCAAATCTAATAACCACAAGAAAAGGGCGAGGAGAAAGAATTGTGCAGAAAGGAGCCTCAGGCTGCAGTGCAGTTCGGAAAAAATCTGGGCCAGGCTGATGGGGAATCCCCAAGCAAACACTGCTCATTAGAGGAGCCCTGTGTTGGACACAATGTCTTGGCTCTAGCACCTCCACTGTGCTCAGTCATTAGCTGGGAACAGTCCAGGGACTGAGTGGCTTCAGAGCGAGTCTGCGATAGGTTCCCCAGTGTGTGGCAGCTGGAGGCTGTCAGCTAACTCCAGATTCTCACAGCAGGCTGTCTCTTGACGGGAGATCAGAGCAGTGTATACTCTGGCAGCTTCACACAACCAAATGGAACAGGCTATTGCAATGACGAAGTGATCTAATCCATGAAATGCATTTAGAACCGCATATCACCCATAGAAATATTCAAAATGGGATAGCAGTCATTACCTATAAGGAAACACAAGATGAATTGTAATGCTTGTGGTAAGTATGCTATGCGATTTTACTAAGCAAGTTAAAATCCTCAGTTGCAAAGGGTAACCTTGAAGGTGGAGTGAGTTGTGAACCTTTGAGATAATGCTGCAAAATATCTGTTACTGAATGCTGGAAACTGGACTAGACACTTCCCTCTATCTCCAAGGCCATTCATGGTCTTCTCTCCAATTACTACAAACTACAGCTTCCCAAAATGACAAGAATTTCTGGTACATTCTCCCTCTCTCTTCTCTCTTTCTCCAGTATTACTGTTGCAATGACTAGCTTGGCACAAATACCTGCACACTAACAATCATTTTACCCGATTTACTGACCATTCAATACCTTATGTAGAGAAATTCAGAATTCAGTGTTGGGCAGGTATGTTCTCAGCCAGAGTCTCATATCTATTAAGCTATATTTTTATTACTTTTTCTTTTCCCTGATACCTCTCCTTATACTTGGTCTTTGCCTAACACTAGTCCTGTAACTTTACCTCTTGGTGACATCAGAATGGAATTATCTTTCTTCCTTATTCCATTTTATTTGCCAGCAGTGAGAGATAAGGGCTATGAAAAGAGTCTATTCACACTGCTGTTGACTGCAAACTGTCTGAGGGCAGAAATGAGAAAATGAAAATAAGTAATAACCCAGTTAAAAGTCTTTCAAGCCTGTAGGAGACACCTTCTGTCCAAATTGACAAATTGTTTACAAGTACCATTGTACCTACACAGTGCCTGGCTCAGGTTGGCATACAACAAATATATATTGAAAGCCTGAGAAGAAGTAATTTAAATCAAGTTTGTTTAAATGATAACATCATACATACCTTTTGTTATGAAGTCTATCTCATCTATACCTGAGTAGCTTTGCAAACTATTGATGCCTGAGACCAATCCAGACCAATTAAATCAGTCTTTGAGTAAAGCCTACACCAGGTGTTTTAAAAAATACATCCCCGATGATACAAATATCTGGGCAGACTTGAGACCCACTTGGTTGCAGAGCAGTTTCTTAGCTTGCTTCAGGGTGCCTGTGACAGTCATGATTTTCTTTCTTCTCGCCAGGCTACCCAGAATAGCAGAGTGAGGAGCAGGAGCTCCTCCATGACAAGGCTACCCCGGGATGCAGGCAGGTATCTGAAGTCTTCTATTTTTTAAAATAACATTCACATTCCCAAGACTGTCTGCTCTATGATGTATCTTGTTTTAATATAAAACTTTTTTCACAAAAAGTCCTTCGAGTAACATTGTGTCTGATGCACCATTAGTCTTCCTCAGAGCACACAGCTCTGGGACGCGGCTCAAGGGCTGACCGATGGATACTGGGCAAACTCAGGCTCCCGTTCCATCCCTGACGTCCTGTTTGCAGGTACCAGGCCTCCTCTGCCTCTTCTCAAGCCTTACTTTTCGCATCAATCTATAGAGTTATTGTGAGGACTAATGTGACAGGGTGCTTGAATGAGTGTGGTAAATAAGCATCATGTTATGGTGTTTTCGTGAATGAGCATGTGCTTTCTCCAATCTGTGTGGCTCTGGCTGGTGTCATTTCATGCCTAATTATGAAAAGTCCAAAAGAGGTGGAGAGAGGAGGCACCCACCGGGAAGTCAGGGAAGGCAAGTGGAGTGCAACAAAGGCTGGAAGAAACAATAGAGCACAAGCTCTTTGCCTCGGCCCACACTTTCGGTGGTGGGATTTCGGTGACCTGGGTGGGTTGTAGAAGGTAGAGCTGGAGTGAAAAGGCAGTACAGTGCTTCCAGGCTCGATGATGCCCTCAATCCTATCATTTAGGAAGCAGTTCCGAACTGCTATTTAATATCCTCCTACGAATCTCAGTCGAGAAAATTTTCCATGGAGGTTTAGACCCAGCTGATTCCAAGCTGCAAGACTCACCTGAATGCAAATGAGGACTGTGGTCACTGAGAACCCAAATGTGCTGATCTAGGCTCATGAATCTCAAGTCAGTTGACCTGGCAGCGCTGGTGTGAGATGAGGTGGAACTGAAATGTGCAAAGTGGTCATTTTCTAGGCATCTGCCATTTGGACTCCAACTTTCCTGATGATGAGTCTTTCCCATTCCTTTTCTGTTGACAAAAGTGTTTGGGCCATGGCCAGCAATAAGGGATGATCCTAACGCTTATAAAAAGTCACCTTACATTTGTGTTGCATGCCACATCAAACAACGCAGTGTCATCTCCATTAACGTATTTGATCCTTGAAGCGATTCAGTGAACTAGAAAAAAAATACTGCAGCCTGCTATTAGGCATATTCTTAAAGGACACATGGTCACCGGCATTCATTCAGAGTGTCCACATGTGCCTGTGTGAGCAGCCACCTCCTTTCTGATTTCTGTGTGTATGCTCTGCTCTTTAAAGTCTCATATTTTAATGATCCGTTTGCCTTTTCAAAGATCTCACTACCCTCTAACCTTTCCATCTTGTTTTAATATCTCTCTAACATTAGTAAAACCAATTATTGAGAAGAAATACACATTTGAGACTAGATTTTTGGCTGGTTATGTTCCCTATAGCAAGTGTTAATAAGTTTTTTTCTTTTCTCTCTCTCTCCTTCCCTATTTTTCCTTCCTTCTTCCTTTCTCCCTGCTTCCTCTCCCTCCTTTGCACTGTTACTAGAAAAAAAACAAAAACAAAAACATATGCACAGATACAGACAGGAGGAGAATCAGGATGAAGAGTGAAGAAGAGGATGGCTATGGATTAATCAAATAGAAAGAAATCATGAAAATGTTCAGAAAGATACCCTCTGAATGTTGAAGGTAGAATCTATATGCATGCAGATTAAGGTCGTTCTGATTTTAGGACACACATTTCTTCTGGTGAAGCAGTTCTTCTGGGCTCTGATTTTGCTGATCTCTGTCCACAATGATAACTAATATCAGTGATGATGTAACTTTTCAGTCATTTCATCTTTAGGGAGTGTCTTATCACCTTAGTTTTAGTTGTTAACATTTATCAGGTAAATGCATATTCCCAAATGTGTGTGATAAATATTGCGGTGCAATTATCATATCCTTCCCCTAAACGATTCTGTCTTGTATTTCAAGATTTTTATTTTACCAGATGGTATTGAGATCACTAATACAGCAGGCTTGAGTTCCCACACACAGAAATGTAACCATCAGAAATGAGTGTCACCAAAGTGAGAATATTTTTTGTACTTGAGAATATTAGGGTGCTTAGTGAGACACATGTTTTATACATGAAAAAGAATGAGATTCTTTTTAAAAGAATAATAAATTAAATTTAAATACATACCTGGCCTAAATCCTTACCTTAGTAGTAATAATAAAGTAATAATTTAATAACTAGGAAGCTTTTGAAACAGACCTAACATACTGTAGAAACATATCCCTGTTTGTCTGACACTTTTTTTCCATTTGACTTAGGCCGAATTTATCAAATATTTTGATACTGGAGAGGCCACTTGGTGTTATGATTAAAGCCTCAGTGTCTGGAGTCAGGTAGAGTTGGATTTTACTCTCCTTCCCGATGCTTATTAGCTAAACTTCTTTCATCTGTACCATAGGGGGCACATTAGTAATTAATAGTGTTGCTAGTGTTATAAAATAAGATAACAAACGTGAAGTGCTTAGCAAAGTGTTTACTGTGTAGTATATAACACTGTTCATACACTATTATCCATTAATAGCAATATTAATTCACTTGTCCCAACCAATGTTTATTATCACTCCCGTATTCTGTAACATATTTATTTTTCCCCTATACTATCTAAAAGCTGCATGTTTTCTGTATTTACTAAGTCATGTGTTTATTATGTACTTATTGAGTAATTACTGTGTATTAAATACCTCATTAGAAGCTAAATTTCAAATAGCTAAACATGGCACGGCAATTGTGGTCAGCATAAGAAATAGATAATGAACAAACAAACAAATAAGTCTGTATTTACTTGTCGGTTTAGCATCAAAATGCTGACCAATTCCCTATCTGAGTCCGTTGGAAGGCTCAGAATATTCGTACTTTTCTATGGAACAGAGTGAGGAATTACCAGTGTGCACAAATCTAAAAACCTCATGATCTCACTTCAGATCTGTGGGTTTTGGTACTTGACTGTATGTACACTTATAGTTTAAGCCTTTGTAGTCATTCCAAAAGGAAGAGTTGTGTGTTTCCTTTGACTTACCTCATGTGTGACCGGAAATAGTATAAAATGAATAAGCTCATGAAGGGTTGTTCTTCATAAAGGATCATAGTTCAAAAATGCTCAGAATCTCTAAGCTGTGCTGAATGTAGAGAGTTTCAAAACCAAACCTCTTCTCCCATTTTCATTTTATTTTCTGGAAAGACATGATAGCCTCTCTCTGTATCTATCTGAGACTTGGTATAGGAGTCTTAAGGGAACTAGGAAAGAAGAATTGAAGATAGCCTCTGGAGTGCGGGTGCGTGGAGGGAGGAGGACACTGGTTCCGGTGGTCTCAGCTTGCAGAGTAACTACGTGAGGGTTTTGGCTGGGTGTGATTTCTGCACGCTTCCTGGAGCACTTGGCGCCTGAGTCAAAGTCCCTTTCAATGCCATGGGTGCTCATTTCAAAAGACCCCTGTGAAGACACCCGGGAGGAAGGAAAAAGTTTTCCTCCTGGCCCTTTCTGGCAAATTACAGACTGGCATTCTCTCCTCCCATTCTTAAAACTCGAAGGGTGGTGCAGGCAGCGATGCTGACAGTGTGCATTCGCAGGTGCCACCATATGGGTCTCAGAAAACTAGTCGCACTGATGATTCCCTGCACATGGAGGAGACAGTTTGCATTGTTGGCATCGTCCCTGCACAGAAACAAGCACAGCTTAGCAAGGCTGAGCAGATGGCACCAGATCTGGTGCCAGGGAAGCAGTGAATTAAAGGTTATACCCACCAGGTTTGACGCAGAGCCAGTTTGAATTGGTACAGAAGCTTCAGCCCACCTGCTTATTGGCCTCATGACATCTGGCATCTTTTTATTTTATTTTATTTTTTATTTTTTTGGACTGAATTGAAGGCAGCAAGGAAAAATGTCATTTTAAAAGCCAGTTACAAGTCAATAGATTTAAACTCTTAACAACAACAAAAAAAAAAGCCTACAGGCCCTCCACATTAATGTTTTATATTAATGATTTTTATGAAACCTTGGGGGAAATTGCACACTGATGTGCTGAACTGTGTTGCAGTTTATAGCATCATACAATGGAGAGGGTGGACTGCTAAAAACTGACTTGAAGTTGCTAAATAGTGACAACAGAAAAAGGCTATTATCTGTAGCTTGTATATTGTAATTAGGAATCAGGGAGGAAAATAAATTTGCTCCTATTTATTCTAATGATTTTCACATTGTAATCATTAGAAAACACTCTGTTTCAGAGCATGTTGTGCTGAAGTACACCCTGAAAGGTATTTTACACCTTTAGTTTACTTTCGTGAAGGCTTTTTTTTCTCTAACAGAGTATTTAGTTTTGCTGAATTTCAGCTGTAATCCCCACTTGCTCTGCACACATTCACATACTATGTACACAAATATGCAACATACCCGGCCCCAGGGTAGCGGTGTGTGCATACTGAAACCTGTCTGTGTATCTCCCCCATTGGGGATTTTCCTGCCTGCTCTCTGAGTGTGAAGTGAACGGATGCAGCAGTTGCATTTCTGAGGTGATTAGTTTTGTAACTAAGCCTTCTGATTCAAACTGTGTGTAAGGCCTGGCTTAGGGCATCTGCCATTGAAGTTTTTAAAATTGATTCTTAATGCTATTGCATCGAGCCCTGCATCAACACTCTAGAGGTTTAAAAAGTCATTAAGTAAATATATGAAATATCTAGAATAGCATCAACTCTTCATCCCACAATTCGGACGTGTATCATGGTAATATTGACTTTTGTCCCTTTGGAATTGGCTTGATTTTCTCTTGTTCATTTTATAGAATAATAGCAGCTATGAAGTCATGCAGTAGTATGTATGGTCTTTTTCTTCCAGATAACAATCTAAAGAAGAGGTATTGTTATGGAAAAAGAAGAAAGTGTTCAATTTTGCCCAAAGAATGTGGAGGAAGAAAGGAGAAATTAGGAGCACTCTATTTGTTTTTTTTTTTTAAGACATTAGAAAGCCAGTAATTCATTCGTTTTGACTCCAGAAGTATATAGGCAGTGATGATGAAGGTGAAGAACCAATAACACCTAGATAATCCTCAGAATATACACAAAAAATGAGGAATGGAGGGTGTCTGACCAAGAAACACGCACCTGCTCTGTCAGTTCTGGATATAATCTGGAAATCTACTCTGTTCTGAAATCTTTAACTGAATATAGTGATGACATTTTACTACTAGAAGTATTATTAATTATTAATGTTAAATATTAAAGCACATTAATTTTAAAGATTAAAATGTTATCAATTATGAATATTAAAATATTAATTAGCTTCTAATTCTGAATTGCATGAACTGCAACTATTTATTTTTCCAAGCTAAAATCCAGGTAAAATAGCTAGTTTGCAAGAAGAAGAAATTACTATGAAAAAAAATAAAGTATATAACAAAACAATCTAAGCAACAAACCAGGCAATGTTAATCTTCACAGATCCATTTTTCCTTCTCAAAATCTTCATTGTAAATATGGGAGGGGAAAGAAATCTCAAATTTACTCGATCTAATTTTAAAAGGTGAATCAGGAAGCATTTCAACAGTAGATACTATAGACAAGAAAGAATAAAGCCCCCATCTTACAAAGCTTGCCTGATACCAGAGCTACTTAGAGGTTCCGGTATGCAACTAACTCATTTATATTTGATACTTTTTCCTAACACTATTAGACCTGAATTTCTTTCAGAGCTTCTAAGGTGTTCTCCCAGAATAACGCTCCTTCATTATTGCTTTCTGAAGACATCTTACTGTGGTCACAGTCAAAACTTATACATTATTCAGTGTTGTTATAAATAATTCTTGTCATGGACCAGGTACTAAATTGCTACCTTGTATTCATTGTGGTGAAAAAATCTGTTTCAACGTCCTCCAGATAAATAGGTAGCCCAAAATATTCCAGAGAAATAAAAGAAACATGTTCTTCCACTTCTTTAACTGAACAGTTTTAATGAAAGGATGGTTTAAAAAAAAATTCCTCATGAGAGATGGTAATAAAATGGTAAAGTTATGATAGCAGCAAGATGAGATTTATTTTCAGATTGTTGATTTGGATAGAAATCCAAGAATTATTTTGTTTGCAATGCAACTGATAACATTGTCTTCTGGGCAATAATATATTGCTAATTATCCTCTTTTTAATTTATTTTCAATCTAGTACTCATCTTTAACAGAAACAAAGGCTGGTAGAAATGAGTGTGAAGAGTAAGTGTACAGCTTTATGGGTTAACTCAGAAGTAATATCAAAAGAACTTTTTCTTCAGCAAACCAAAGAGTGAATGCTGTATGTATCTTTTTTAAAGATACTTTTATCATCTATGTATAAAACAACCAACTGGAAGTCCGAGTTAATCGCCACGTGTCAGGTTTTCAGAGTGAAACTTGATTTTCTTACTTATGCTAACAGGCCTTTCTGAAACCCCCTAATCATATTCAATGTAATTCCTTTTGAGTTGCTTCCATTCTTGCTTAACACCTACCAGATCGATAAGTAATATGCATCTATAGATTTTTTTCTTTCCTGGAAGAAGCCTATTGTTTTTAGTGCACTTCTTCATGGAAATGATATCTCTTAAATTTCTAGCCTCTAAAATATCTCCATTTATCTATTTGGAATTCCTCTTGTAGAGAAAAGGTAATCCATTTTGTTATTAATAATATTTATTTTGAATATTTATAACTAAAGATTCACTGTGGGCATTTTCAAAGTAAATCCAGAAGTCAATAGTGTATCCTTAAATTAATGAAATAAAAGTTAAAGTTCCTGAAGCTTCAGTTTACGTGGACTCTGTACTGAGAATAATGGTCTCAGGGATGTAGCTCAACACAAACCGGTTGTGCAGCTAACATCATCATTAATGCATGTTCTTTTCATCGCCTAAGATGTGATCGTACACAGAGATGATAAAATACAGTTCCTGGCACAAAACAGGAACTCAAATATATTTGTTTAATGGATTTATGCACCATGTACCATATCATTCATTCATTCATTCATTCATTCTTTATTTCTTTCTTTCACTCGGTAAATATTGATGAAGCATATATTATAAAAGTGGCTAAGGGCACGGATCCTGGAGCCAGACTGCCTGAGTTCAGATGGGCTCTGCTAAATGTGGGAGTCTGTGCAAACTACTTAACCCCTCAGGGCTTGAGTTCCCACTGCTAGAAAATGGAGAAACACCAATGACATAAGATAGGTGATGATATATACGTTATGAGGAACGAATTATATATACTAAGAATTTAGAGCAATTCTTGGTACATTGTAAGTGTCTTATAAATATTTCACCAATAAATAGATAAAAATAAGTCGATGATAAAATTCCCACCATGGAGTATATAATAAGGTGTGGTTTCGTTTTTAAGACCTCAGAATATTCAGATGATCATTTAGCCTGGAAACACGTAACATGCACAAAGTCAACTTTTAATTTGAGTGGTAGTTCGGGTTTTGAGCATGTAAGGGTGGAATTCACCAGAAGATCTAGGTGATGATCAATATTCCTTCACATCAACATAGCCCTTTTTTATTATTGCAGCAAAATCCTGAAGGTTTTGATGTATTTGTTCATCGTTCACGGTATGCTCTTCTTCTCATAGTGCATTTCACTTAAAAAAGGATGATCTAATATCAACTTTCTATACTTTTTAGTTGATGTTCTAATTAATTTTGTATGTGTGAATGATTTCTGCTGTCTCTTCAACCAGGAACATTTAGATTTTAAGGTCTTTTCAATAGTTGTAAAATGAAAACACTTGTTCCCTTTAAAAGACTTTTAAGTAGTACAGAGAGATGGAAGATTTAGGGCCAGAGCTAATGGACTCTGGTTTAATGTACAGCATATGTGGTCCACATCCTCTACTGAGTCTAAACCGAGATTTTTTTTTTCCAGTCTTTTTCTCTACATATACAGTATTACTGCCTGCATTCAAATGGTCATCCTTTACCAGCAGAAATATTGAAAAGTCTCCCTCCTTGCTCCCTAGCTTATTTCTTCTTCTTCTTTATATGATTGTATGCATTGTGGTCAAAATGAGCTTTCAAAATGATATTCATGATAGTTGTATTCTTGCTCAAAAATCTTTCAATGGTAGCGCATTGCCTCAGTAGAGGTCTCAAACCCAGTCGCCTGAGTCTCCCTTGGTGGAACCCATGCCTCTGAGGGTGTTCATTCAGATGTTGAATGGGCTCAGGGATTAAGCCCTGAGGGATTCTGATGAAACCACTCTGTGGACGAGTGTTTGAGAGCCAGGGAGAAGATAAAGGCAAAGTAGACTAACCCTCGGGACCCACCCCCATCTGTCTTCTCACATTTGGCAGCCCTGCTCTGTCTTCTGCTCCCAGGCCAGCGAGCCACCTGAGGTCAACTCCCAGGTCTTGCTAGTGCTTCTCTCCTGGTTCAGCAGCCACCTACCCTCAGGGACAGTCAATAGCTCCTTCTATAGTCCCCTCAGAACACTCTGCTGAGATGCATTTCTTTTATAATTATGAGAAATTACAGTGCATACAGTGCTGGAATAAGGGCATTAAATAATGCACAGTTCAAAGGGATACAAATAACTCATTGAAAAACACTCTGTTTTCACTCATACCTCTCAGAGAATATTAAAGACAGTTCCAAAATCTAGTGCTCATCCACTCATTTATTTTCTCCTTCCAATATTCTCACCATCTCCTCTGCTGCTTCTTCTCTCTCTTCCAAATTCTCTGGTGATTCTTCCACATGCCCTGTTCCACTTGACCTTTGTCCTTCTTTGCTGCTCTCCTTTCCTCCTGATTTGACACTTTAAAAGTTTGTAAACTCAGTAACGCTTTTCTTGGAAGCCTGGGAATGACAGATCACCTCATCTGCAGAAGTCTGTAGTACTCAAGAGCTGTTCCTATTGGTTATGGAGAAAGAGGGCTTGGGATTAGTGATATAAAAGCTGCCTCTCCCATTTTGCTTTGAGTTCTTGAAGAGCAATAATTATGTCTTAGTGATTTCTCTGCACAAGCATGGGTCCTGAAACGTATTGGAATATTACATGACTACTGTGTTTTGAATATGTATTATATATTCTTTAAAAGAAATGTAGTTTATTTGCTTTAGGTTGACACAGAATCAATAAGATAGGAAAGTATTTTGACTCTTCTCTATCCTAATTGTCTCCTCTTTCTGCCATGATTGTGTTTATCAGTATTCCAACCACTGCAGCTGTGTAACAAATTACGTGAAAACTGGGGAGATAAACGGTCATTCATCATGCTTGCGAATTCTTTAGGATGGGTGTTCCAGAAGACCTTGGCTGGGCAGTCTCCTTGGAGCTGCGTGGGTGAAGTCAGCAGGCTGCAGTTATTTGAGTGCTTCACTAGAGATGAGGATCTACTTCCACAGGTGGCTGTTGGCTGAATGCCTACATCTGGGTTGCTTTGGTGCCCTCAAGACACAGCACACAGCTTCCTTCAGAGCGTGTTATCCAAGAAACCAAAGCAGCAGCCACGATGCCTTTTATGACCTAGCCCCAGAGATCAGGCATTGTTGATTCTGTGCTGTTCTCTTAGTCAAGAAGGGAAGTCTTAATTCATGCTCAGTGGGACTCCACAAAGGAATGGACCCCAGAGGTACAGATCATCGGGATGTATCTTGGATCTTGGAAGACTGGTTACACCCTGAAGGTCTATTCTTCCTTGCAAGATGAATTGTGGGCTAGCCTGGTTACCTCTGTTGTATAAGGAATGAAGAACATGGGGTAGTCAAAACATAACATTTTATATTGGAAAATATTGAGAGATTATGGTACAATTCAAATATTCTTCAATCATAGATCTGTAAGTGGCTTTAGGGATTAGCTAATGCAACCATTTAGTTCACAGATAAGAAGAAAATGGTCCAAAAGGAACACTGGTGGAAAATCTCTGATAAATGTTCAGAACTGCTGCGTTCCAAGCCAACAAACAATCGAACAAAGCAAGCAAGCAAACAAAAACTCTCTGGAAAAGTCAGATGAGGAAAACAGCAAGTATGTTCTTTTGATGTATAGAAGTTGAATTTGAGCCAAGGTTATAAATTATATAATTGTTGTAGCTAGCTAACTCCCATGCAATATAATCACAGCTTTGCTTGTCAGTAAAAAGCACTCTCCACTAATTTTCATAGGCTTCATTTTGTTCATAACATTGTACTCTATTGATTTGTTCCTAACCATGCTAATTTACTGATCAGGCAATGGGGTCACTTGCTTAGAAATTAAAATTAAATAAAACATTATCCATCCATTTATCTCTTAAGGATTATAGAATTATTAAAGACACCTTCAAACTTAAAACTAAGATATAGCATGATGGAGAAGATTTTTGAAGTTAATTGAATAAATTAATCTTTGACATCAAGCAAAATCTTAGAAGGTGTTGGCTGGAAGGCAAATTACACAAAAAAGGAATGCCCTGGATTCTCTTTTTCATTGCATATAATTTGAATCCAGACAAAGTTTATTTATTATTGTAGTCTCTTTCAATAAGTAAGTTCTTTTACCTGCTCTAATGAAGGTCACAGACAAATCTATTTTTATACTGCAGCCATTCCTTAAATTTGACAACTTGAGTTGAATATTACAAGTTACAGAGTGCAACTGTTTTATAGACTTTCTTTGCAATTGGAATACAAGACAAATAAAAGTAGACATAAAAAGGGTCATTTGATTTTGAAAGTTTTATTGCTGCAGTTATAGACCCGTATTCATGGAGATAAAATACTGGACCTTACATTAGTTCTGCTGTATATTTTGCTTTGGCTCTTTAAGAGAATAGGATGCGACAGGGGAGAAATATAAATTTTCAATCTGTTTTTCTTTGGAGAAAAATGCACCTTATGTGCATGACCTGAGAGAACACTGCGTTTGAGCAGGGAGATGTATCAACGCGGAAGACTAACTCTGCACTTTTTGGGTTTGATCTGGTTGCAAATGTCTGAGAGTTTTATCCACTTCTCCAGTTGTTTCTCCATGAGGTATAGTATTTCTTCCCCTTCTTCCAACTAAAATATTTATTGTCAGATAATTATACTATTTTCTTTATATATATGGATGATTTTAAATAATGCTAATTGATGGTTGTTATAAAATACTTAGCTAAATAGCTAATACAGTATTGCTGGAATGATGCAGAATACAAATGTGAATAATCATTTAATTTTATATTATTTATTATCTTTGTATTTTAAAATCATTTTACATAAAATGTTAAAATTACACTTTACCTACCTATTATTCAGTGACCTTGTCTACTATGTCCTAAACTCGTTATGGAAGCAAACCACCCACAAATTACTCTCTGTAATTGAAGGCCCACAGCACACTCTTTACAAAGTTATGGTATCTGTGCAAAAAAACTAAGACAAAAGAAATGACAATAAGGAGAACTAACAGCTTTAATTTAAACTCTCACTTAAGTTAAGGCCTGTAAATAAGACAGTTTTGGAAATTAGTGCTTTGTAAAACAAAGGTGATTATATATTATATATATGAATAATGATTAATCTGTAGGTGAAATTTCTAATGAAAAACACATGCATTCGACAGGAAATTTAAAGTTAAATGATATTAGATTCTTGTAATTTTAATGTAAACTTTATTACTTGTCTCTTCCTTTAAAGGTAGTTATCATTGTTTTGTTCATTATTGTGAACTATTTAGCATCGGTAGTTTAAAAACCATAAAAATGATTTTTTTGTTGTCACAAAATATACAACACTGGTACTCATTCATTCTGTAAAATCCCCAGTGCACTCTTCATCCCTCTTGTTTGCGCTTTATTTCTTTCCCTCTTTCCATGTTTGCTTTGGCTTGCAAACTCATTCCTGCCAAACGAGTCAGTTGGAATGGGAACATTAATTTTTATGTGTGGAAGCATGTCAGCTACACAGGGAGAGGAGGGGTGGGGAGGAGGGAGGAGTCGAAACGACTGGGCCTGTACGTTGTGGCAAGCTGAGCTGTAATGAGAAAAACTCTGACAGTCACATGTAATGCAAGCTTTTTACCAGAGAGGCTGTGGATAAAGGGGTGCAGTCATTTTCTTGAAAATCCTAATTTGGGCTTGAAAATCCTTTTTCTAACACTAGGGCATTTAAGATGCTACAGTCTATTGGATCTTTGTTTGGAGGCCCCATTGTTGACATAGTCTAGACAAACATTTTAAAAGAAAAAAAGAAAGACAGGAAAATTATAATCGCAAGAGTACTTAGTACACATTTGTGCTATTTACACCTGGGACCTGGGTTCTTACCTCCTAGAGCATGATTTCCTCATGCCAGGGCCTGTGTTTTACTTATTCTTGGTACTGCCCATTGAGCTCATTGCCAGTCATTTAATAATCAATAATGTTCACTAATAAATGATTAAGTGAATATGATAGGCGATCATGTAAAAGATGAGTCACAATTTCATTCTGTAGTCTCCAGAGGTAAACCTGTCCAATACGGATGCTGCAGGAAGATGGATATAGAAGCAATACACAACAATGAAAATTAAATCTTAGTGAAGTCTCCAAATGGATCAGGATAGTTTTGAATAATCTCTTGCTGTCACTGAATTTTTCTCAGGAGAGGTTATTGTATCCATTAAAACAACTAAGTGATGCTGTAGTAACAAACAACCCCAGAACCCAGGGGCTGCAAGCAACAGGGTTCTTACTGTACACGGTCATGAGCTGGGAGGAAAGCTTTGGCCATTTGAGTCCCCGAAGGCCAATGCTGAGGAGAGAGTCACCGTCTTGAAAGTTGCTAGTCATTACAACCAAGGAGAAGGGAGTGTGTTGTTGTTGAGGCTTTTAAATGGACATTTAAATGCTGCAGCACATGAGTGGCACATGGATTGTCACACAACTCACTGGTCAAACCTAGACATTCAGTACTAAGCATGAAACCAGGAAGTACCATCCTTCATGTACCAGAAGATGAAAACATTAATGATGATAAACTCAACCACTTAAAAAGGATGTTGTGGAGAGGATTATGCTATAAGGAAATCTGAACTACCAAGATGTGTTGATTTTGTAAAATATACTTATTTTCCCAACCCCCATGTGACAACTACAACTTTTATTTTCATGTAGAAAAATATGCATATGTTGGATTTGTACGATGGCATATTCTAGGGCAATAATTTTAAATATACTTTCACTTAACTGCTTCCTGTAATCATCAAATCTACTTTAATTGATCTGTATTTTTGTCTGTTCCCTTTTCTTGGCTGTCTGCTGTTTGGGGACTTTTTCAAATACTAAACTTATAATCTACCACGATCCCATAGCTTGCACGGTAGAAATGTGCATCAGCTCTTCCAAACAAATTTGTTTTCTCTTTTAAACAAGCACACTTTAAGGCAGCCTCTCACTGGCCGCATCTAGAAACTCTTCATGGACTGCTAGAGTGTACCTTTAAGAAGGGTTTACATTATATGAACACTGATGATGATGAAAAACTTACAGTCCAGGCTACATGGTGGGAAAGTATAGACTTCTTCTAAGATGGTAACATGGGGAGTCATTCTTGCAACACATTCCTGTTTGTGGGGTCGTATTCTGACTGTCTAATATGCCATGAGTCAGCAGGGGCCAGTGTGCATGTGATGAGCAGAAACAGAGCTTTGCGGCTAGATTAGTTATTCCACAAAGGCTGCATGGTTAAGGTGAGATTCTGTGCTGTCTCACATAGGATGGAAGTGGTCGATGCACAGAAGGTAGGGTTCTGATGACTGTGTAGTTCTTTATTCTGTTCATTGTGTTTGATGATCATGTGTGTGTGTGCATGCGCGCGCGCGTGTGTGTGTGATGGTATGATTGGTTAGGGAAACTCTGTAACTAAAATCAAGTTGTATTTCACATCTCTGCGTATATGGATAAACATTATAGTGTTTTAAGGAAAAGCAAGGGCCATAGTAGCGCAAAGCAATGAAGTGTGTTTCATAGCAATCCTCACAAAAAAATTAATCCCATCATACTGGCAGTTAAATCCATTCTCCTACGCCTATCTCAGCATATGGTGGCTCCCACAATGTTATTCTGTCTATAATGTTGTGGTTATCTTTGCTTGTGACACTGGCATCATTATAGGGTTCTACCTCCCATTTTGCTCACTGGTCTCTAGTGAGCAAACTTGGCCATTTGTCTAGGCTACTCTGAATGAGAAGCAATCATTTTGCCTCTGCCTTGGAGAACGATAATGAGGTGATGAGTGTGTTCCTCTTAGGAAGACTTGTGGACCTGTCTCTGTCAGAGTCTTAATGTGTTTAGCAATCACTATCATGTGACTATGGGGAAGAAGGCAGGGAAGGACAATTATCGATGGAGAACTAAAAATACACAAATGCCATGGATTTACAGCAGAAATTGGACAGTTCTCTTAAGGGACTGATTCAAAGGTACTGTGCCATTCTAAGTGAAGTATGCCACAGCTGACAAAGAAGGACATTGCTGTCCAAGGGTTCTAGTGTAAGCAGGGAACTATTTGGGAATTTTTCAAAATTGCGAAGAACGACTTGAGTTGATGTCAGTTTATCTGTGTGTTTTTTTTTTTTTTGATCAGCCAGAGAAAATTAAATTTTTATTATTGAATATGCCCAATTTATTCATCAGTGAATTTTTGCTCTTGGTGTGTGACTACATTTTGCCAAATCAGGGGGTTAGGTAACTACTGTATAATATAGTTGATAAATTTCAAGCCACTTTCTACTGAGGAGAAAGCAGGACATGGCAGTAAAACAGATCACAAAAAGTAAAGTCAGAACGTGGAAAGCCAAAGATAAATACCTAGCTGTTCACCTTAATATGCTTTAGAGCTATGCACAGATAAATTTGAAGGCTGATTTTTTGCCCCATTTTACATTTAAAATGTTCCTCACATCTACTAAAACTTTCATGATGGAGACTGTGTACACCCACCATGTACACATAGCTTATGATGGAAAATGTAAGGATTTTGTATAACTAAAAAGCATCATGGTTATCTTCCCATATTTTGTTTGTTGGTCTTGCTCTATATTTTGTTAGTTCCCCACCAAAGCTCAAAGGTCATAAATATACATGGAATTATGTGGGGTTTATGCACGTAATGAATATTTTGATGTTATGTATTTAGTGAGTATTTTGGTAGGATTAACATAATGTGCTGTGTTTTAGGACTTTTCAGAAAACAGACTCTGTGGCAGACGGTGCTATGGTAAAAGAATAGTTCCCTTCAGAAGGCCAGTCCCTCTTAGCACAAGAGTTGTTGACCTACAAGATGTGTGACGGTTCCTTGGTTTCTTATAATCAATCCACTGCGACACATGCATGTTTACCTTTGTGCTTTGGAGAGTTCAGCTGAGAACATGGGTGTGTGCCCACTCCAAAGAGAAATGCGATCATCAGGTCACGAGTCTTACTTCGCTATCTCCCCAGCACCCTTCAAGGACACTTTTGTCATCACCCACATTTCACATACATGAATTCAGGTCACAGTTTAAGATAAGTGCTCTGGAATATCAACTCACAAACATCACTCAACAAGAGGGTGTTTTTGTTCTGTACTGAGAACACAGAGATGCTGACGCTCAGCCTGTAGGCTGTACAGTATTTCTGAATACTGGTGGAGTCTGCTAGGGAGACAACCTCTCCAGGCAGAAGACACTCAACCTTTCAGAGACAAGAATCCTAAAATAACACAAACACAAACCAAACAAACAAAAAATCCCCAGAAGTTCTGATCTGCAAAAATGTCTATGTGCAATTAACTCTAGTTAGTGGCATCCTGTTAAGAAATAAGGTTTCCTAGCAGTGCAGCATTGTAGTCAGAAGTGGAGCATCGCTTATAAATCACAGGCAGTTGTCGTTCCTGCTAATTGGTGAACTAACCTATTATCAGCTTTCTTAAATGTTACACGGACTAGCAGTGTGAGCAGATAGTGGTTGTATGAGGAACTGCTGAAATTTCTATTACCTGCATACAAAGGGCAGAGAAAAATGTCTGCCTGAAGGTTGCTGTACCGTATTACATTTCTAAACTAAAAGAAGACGTTTGTGTTAGCCATCTATAGCTCCCACCCATAAGTATAAAAGCCTTGAATTGTGCAGGCTACAAGGTGTCATACTAAAGTGTTGTTAACATTGAACAAAGGTCTTAAGCACAATAATTCAAAGCAACCGATACAGTAAAAAGTAGGGATTTAAACAACAGCAGACAAGTGGAGCAGAATCTTTTGACATGCACGCTCTGAAAAAGAAAGTTAACCTTTGTGAACTTTGAGTGCAAATCCTTTAAATGAATTTTATATGAATTTGAGAGACAAAAGCACCATTTAAAAAGACTGATTAATTGAATTGCTTGTTATTGTGCATGCCAACACAATGGAAATATATTTATCAATACACTTTTTAGTCACACAAAATGGACACGATCTAATCCGAAAAAGGGAATCGGGGATGCACAAAGGCGCTGTTGAATGTCTTCTGACGATGATTTGGTGAGTGAAATGTAAAGCCAGGATTTACAAATATTACACAAGTGAACACTGTTACTGCACTCAGGCTGAAAAATCCTGCTCAAATCCAATAAGTGGTTTAAGATGTGCAAATAGAGGCTTCTGCAGGGAGTCAGGCATTAGAAGCCACCTGGAGCATGTGGTAGAGATTGTATCCATCAATACAGCAGCTGGGCTGAAATTATAAAGAGAGCTGCTTTTCATCACGGTTGTTTTAATGCATACATTTCTCCTGTCACTGGCACCCCAGGAAAACTACTAAGCACAAAAATGAATGGTGCCCATTACCTGATATTCATACTTGTGACAACAGAGGAAAGAATCACAACACAACAGTAAGCAAAAAAATTGATATCCAAATTATTTTTAAGTTGCTGCAGTAGGAGAAAATCTTGAAAACCAATTGGCAATATTTTAATATGAGAGTTGGGAAGAGAAGCAGTCATTTCCTATCTGATCATAAATTTTCTCCTTCTGATAGGATGTAGGAAGTCTTTACTATTATTTTCACTTTTCTTCAAGGCCACATTGTATAATAAATTTTAAACTAAAAGAGAATAGGTGTCCTCTCTAATGTGAAACTTAATGTAAAATTCTGGGTAGGGAAAACATCCTAAGCTGTCAGTTGGATCCAAGCCATTCTGGCCTTAGGGATAGAGATCATATTCCCTGTGGGTAGTCCTATAACTATTGGGCTGATGGGTTGGTATTCGACCTCTGTAGCATTTTATGTGGCTCAGAACTAAGTAGGGAATATCAGATACTGCCTAATTGTGATTTCATGTTGCTAATACAATCTGTACCATAAAATAATACATGGATGCCTTGAAGACAACTTGAAAGCAGCCTCAATAATGGCTAATTATTAAAAGGACAAAACAAATCTAAGGTAACGAAAAGGAGATATTGTATCTAAAATTTTCCTTTTCCCTTATCATTTCATTAGCACTTTCTTATGAATTATAAAAACTTCCCAATGTTCCATTAAATTAATTGTACTACCTGTTTTTAGATAATTATTTATGTACTTTTATTTTCAGCATAATATATACTTCATAGAAAACTATGCATAAAATTGGTAACTCTCTTAGATATTTAAAATACCTATTCTACCAAATTGATTGCAGAAGAGTGGTACCCATTCATTCTGATCACTAGTAAATAAAACTAAATAACATTTAAATGGTATACAGGTATACCACATATTTTGCTCATTCTTTGCCTTGAGTCATCCTTAAATCTTGTATTTTTGAGATTTACTATCATTTTAGTATACTCCGAGATGGTTCACTAACCCCCATATGTAGATCAATACTTAAAAGGCGAAAAGGGTCTTGAGATCCATTTCTACACAAAACTAAGTACCTTCAAATTTTTCCTCATTTATTTATTTACCTACCATGAATTTATACAGACTCAAATTATCTGTCAAGGATTTGCAGTATGTCATGCAGATACAAAGTTAAGTATGACACGGTCCTTCGTGTGTACAAAATTCACTGGGAAAGGTACACGCTATTTAGAATAAATTGTCTTGGTATCTTGGGGGAGGATCCAGGATATAGTTCTCCCAGGGCAACTGGAATGACCTTCATATAGAAAATACTAGTTGGTTTATGTTTTTAATATTTAATCAGACAGATCCTGGAGAGAAGGGTAGCATAGAGCGGCACGATATTCGTTTAAAAGAACTAGGATACAGAGATGAGAAGTCGCAGAAGTCCTCCTTGTGGCTGCTAACTTCCTGAAGCCTGTGTATGTGGCTTTCTTGTCCTTGTAGTGAATTGGAAGAAAGAGCCAAGCCTCGTATCATCTGTTAGGTTTGCTGAAGCTGACCAAAAACACACTCTTGCTTTTCCTTTATGATACATTTTCTGGAAATTTTCCATAAAATTTTGAAGTACTTACCTCTTTCCTCTCGACTTCTTTCACATCAAAAGGATGAAAAAAACCTTAACCAATGTAATTTTTTTTTTGCTCTTTTCAACCTGTGCTTTAAAGGTCTTTGAAACACTTTTATGAAATAGATAATAGTTTATGCTCTGTTTAATCCAGCCTTGAGATCATTTTAATAATCTCTTTAATAAAATTTTTCTGAAGATTCAAAGTGTTACTACTAGTTAAATATTTAAAAAGAGTTAAATCTTCCACTATAGATCATGTATTAGAAATGCCTTAGCTTGGTTTTTGTGGTTCTAATTGATATTTGGCTTTAAATAATATGTTTGGATATTTAATTTCTATGAGTCAAAGATCCTGTAGTGTTTGTAGACTTGTCAAACACTACAGGTAGAGGTACACACAAGTTGAGTTTAAGAACAAAGAGACAAGAGCTAAAAGGTGAGATTTGGGCTGGGCGTGTTGCTGCATATCAGTAATCCCAGCATTCCAGGATACTGAAGCAAGAGGATCACGAGTTTGAGCCCAGTCTGGGCAATTTAGCAATTTACTGAGCCCCTGTCCTAAAAAAAAAAAAAAAAAAAAAAAAAAAAAAAAAAAAAGAAAAAAAAAAGAAAAGTGACTGAGCCTGGAATCCTATGAACTTTTAAAATCTTTCTTCTTGAAATTGAACCAGTCTTTAGTGAAAATCTATCAAAACATGGTTAGTTTTTAAGGTTCATTTTAGCCTTCTATGGTGGATTTGTGGCCAACTTGAGCAGGAACACCCAGCTGAACTGAGTTGGTGTGGTTCTGAGTGCAGAAGATCCACCTGAAGGTTATTGCCAACATCATTAAGGAGAATAGGAGCAGAAGATGGCGGCTGGCTGTTTCCCAGGAGCAGCTCTGTTGCAGCTAGTTCTCCCCAAGGGAACTCAGTTGTTCTCATCACAGAAGGAGCTCCGGGCCTTGCAGTCTTCGGGGATGGCTGCTGTTCATTTCAGGTGAGCTCTGGTCTTTATCTCCGCTGCGAGCGTTGTACCCTGGCTCCAGTATAGATTTCTTCAGCCTTTTTGTGTAGACACGGATGTACATGGGACATTGCCGTGGGCTTCCAGCCCCTGATTTTGGATCTTTTGGGTCTCCGATGTGTGGATAGATGTTCTGCACTCTCCCTGCATTTGGCCTGTGTGTGTGAATGTTGTAACTTGGACTTGTCTTGTGTTAAATCTGCTCTCTTGCAAACCATTGACTCTGGAAATGTAACTAATACATTAAATTGGTACCAGAACTGGGGTCCTTGCTATAATGCCTGGCCATGTGGCTTAAGAACCTTTGGAATTAATTTGGAAGGATTTTGAGAGACTGGCCAAAGAGGCAGCCCTGGACTGGTGTAAAGTTTATTGTGGGAGACTCTGGTCAGAGCATGGAAAAGCAGAGTAACTGATGGAAATGCTTCTGGTTAGGATGAGGCTTGGGAGGTCTCTGTTGAGAAAGACCGCATTGGCTGCTGGATCCCAGGTGGTATATGTGTGCCTTGGTAGAGACTGTCTGCATTTTGCTTGTGTTTGGAGATACTGCCTGGGTGGCAGAAAGATTTCAGTGCAGTCTAGTGTGGGGTGGTGGCATTGGTACTACTGAGGGCTTTTGGCCAGATTTATGTTGGAAATCAAGAGCAGAGAGCCAGCAGAGTGACTTGAAGCATTCAGCCAGAGGGGAGCTGTGGATTGCGAGGATGAACAGAGGAGAACATGGTTGTGGAGAAGAAATAGGACAATGGAAAAATGACCTGAGGCCTCTGACCAGGAGGGAAGAGTGTATATGGGGTGCAGGAGATCCTTTGAAGTGTTTCTTAGTGTTGTCGTGTTCTGTTGTTAAAGTTTAATGGAAATCAAAACAATTTTAAAATTTGAAGCCATATTTTTTAATGTGTATGCACTGTATTGCTATATCGTACTTCGTAAACAAATTATTTATTGTCTTAGAACAAGCAAGAGAGACAGAATGGAGTTGTATATTTGTATGTATATTTGTAATTTTGAACGCCTGCTTGTAATCAGTTTTGAGACTCCTTTGACTATTTGTTTCTGACGTGGGAATGAGTGCAATAAGAATTGTATTGTTAATGTAAATCTAGACAGACCAAGATATGTTAACTCTACCATTCTGCCACTGGAGACTATGCCTGGTTATCAAGCTGACCAGGGGTAGACTGTGGTGGACTTGTGGTCAGCTTGAGCAGGAACGCCCAGCTGAACTGAGTTGGTGTGGTTCTGGGTGTAGAAGATCCACCTGAAGGTTATTGCCAACAGCATTAAGGAGAATAGGAGCAGAAGATGGCGGCTGGCTGTTTCCCAGGAGCAGCTCTGTTGCAGCTAGTTCTCCCCAAGGGAACTCAGTTGTTCTCCTCACAGAAGGAGCTCGGGGCCTTGCTGTCTTCGGGGATGGCTGCTGTTCATTTCAGGTGAGTTCTGGTCTTTATCTCCGCTGTGAGCATTGTACCCTGGCTCCAGTATAGATTTCTTCAGCCTTTTAATGCAGACATGGATGTACACGGGACATCGCCATGAGCTCCTAGTCCTTGATTGGATCTTTCGAGTCTCCGGTCCATAGGTAGCTGTTCTGCACTCTTCCTGTGTTTGGCTTGTGTTGTGAATGTTGTAACTTGAAATTATCCTGTATTAAATCTGCTCTCTTACAAACCATTGACTCTAGAAAAGTCACTAATACATCTAATATCGGTGATAAAAGTAATTTCACTTGTCTGTAATGCATAAATCAAAGATTCTCAAATCACAGATTTTCTAATTCCTCGAATACTTCTTCAAGGTTAATTATGAGTGATTTTACAGTGGGCTAAGTCTATCATGCATATTTCTTCAGCCATATTTCAGAAAGTGGGTTGCCGCAGCAGAAACCAGATAGAAGATCTTAGTTACTCATCCCCTTACTAAAATATCAGAGCACAGGTTAGCATAATGAGAATTTGAGTCTCCTTAAGTCATTTTTCCTTGCTATATGAAGGAGAGCAATTCCAATGATTTCTTTGGATAAAGTACTAGAAATAATTGAAGACTTGTTTTTCAGAAATAAAATGATCAGACTTGAAGGGAGGAAATATAATACCCATCGTGTATGGTGACCAGTCATTTCCAAATTATTTTACTCCAAAAGTGGGAAATTAAAGATAATTATAATCCTTCATGTTTCTGCCCTGTCTTGACTTGTTCCACATGATTTTCTTATTCTGTGCTATTTTTAGGTGGCAATTAATAATGCAGATTGCCCAAGTGGGAAAATTCAAATTTTATCTAAAAAAAACAGGACTTAAAATAAACAAGTTATCCAAACGTCTACTTGTAAAAGAAAGGGTTTCTCTATGGGAGAGTTTCTGGATCCTTTGGTTAAGAGTTTAATTTATTTTTAAACGAACACATTGAATTTCTGTAGTGGAAATTTGCCATTAAGTTTCTTAAATCAGTTACAGTTTAAGTCATTGATTCATGAATCATTCAAAGTAGTAAGCCAGAGTAATCTACGACAGCAAGTACTGGAATCTCAGAGGAAATAGGATCCTGGCTTGTTTATCTTGGAGAACACTCTTGTCATAATTTTTACAGTGCACATATATTTTGTGGGCCATTTTGTCTGGTTTTCCTATTCTCAGGTACAATAAACCAAAAAAAAAAAAAAAAGATACTGGTTTCTAGCCCTGGTAAAGTTATTAAAGGATTTAAACCCCCTCCATCTGAAGGTGCAGTCACCTTTTTATGCAGAATAGGGGACTGAGGGAATGAATATATGATGTATTCTCTGTGCAGGAAGGGAAGAAAAGCATTCACCATAATGCCGCACCACCCATTGAGTACCCCACACAGCAAGCTCTTTTCCAGTCAACTTTTAAAATCGCTGGTCTCACCAGCTTGAAAAAGATGCTGTTGAGTGTAACAGAACCAGACTTGCTAACAAACCAGGCCTCTTGCTCTAGGTTCAGGTCCATGTTGAAGCCTCTGGGATAGAGTCCAAGTGCCTAGTGCAAATAAGGCCTCAAGCCACCAGGCCACTGAGAAGCCAGAGAGAAGCCATAAGCTCTGAAACTGATGAATGGTAGCAATCACTAGATGATATCAATAAATCCACGAGTCTGGTTTCCATGATGGTTAAAACCAGAGGATCACTGATAGAATACTGGGGATGTATGAGGAGAGGCTGGAAAGTTATTCGAATTATTTTGCTTTGATGAAGCTCTGTGCTTCTTCTTACACTTAAGTGGGGCATTCCCAAGGAAAGTAAAAAGGACCCGATTTCTCATTTGAAAAATTAAAATATTAAACATGTACCTTGGTATGGGAAAAATTGAGGGAATGTAGAAAAACTATATGGGAAAAAAAAATCCTCAAACATACCTGTCTGAGAACTGAAGTTCAAATCTTATTTGACTATTAGGTGGGTTATTGAATTTATAAAATGGAGATAAGTATACCAATGTTTTCTTAAGAACATTAGAGGTTTAAGTGAAATAACGTGGGTGAATGTGCTTCATAAAGTGTTACTTGAAATGTCATTCTAAAGTGCACTCTTCAAGTCACAACACGTGTGCAAGTCACTCACGGAGACAGTAAAGTCAAAGTTGTCACTTGGTGTGTAGGTAAATTAGTCAAATTATTTAGAAATTCTGTTCTGTGGGTCATCTTTCATCCTCCTCAGGCGTATGCTTATGCTAACTTGGACCCTACGTTAATTCCTTAAAACTTTTGGGAAGACTTTTTTAAAGCTTTAATATTCACCCAGCATGTACTATGTGCCAGATCATATGCCAGCTGATGAAAATTATGAAAAATTACTTTAAAATTTCCCATCTTCCCTCAAAACATTATTTTTTTTTATGTTTGAGGAAGAAAAGTACATTTTAAAAAGGCATTTTGAAGACTGCCACGAGTTCATTTTTTTTCATTTTGGAGGGAAAATAAACCACTGAAGCATAATCTAAAAAAGAAAAACAGAAATTCTGTTACAATCTTGTTACATTGACCAGAAATATAAAAAAAAATGACTTTTCAGGATTACTGCCGCAAGTATTGTTTTGTAGTTTGGGGACCTAATTTATACGTGCATTATTTTCTTTGTTTCTATGTTTACTTATATAGATAGACTCAGTAGAGAATTTATTTATTGCAAGCAGTGGTTAGGCTCCAACAAGACTTAATTCCTATATGGGTTTTTCTTTACCCACTACATGTATTTTCATTTTCAAAAGGTTTCCTACATAAAACAAAGAGGTGTCACAGTATTTAGATGGGGAAATATTATTTTTCAATTGTTAGGAGACTGTTTCTATTCTTTCACAGTTTCCTAACAGCTACATATTTTCCCTTCTGGTTGAAAAAAGGAGTAGATGTCATGTCGATTTATGACCTTTTGAAATCATCCCCCCATCAACCCTCACAATTGGAGGACGAGGACCAGCTCTTCATCTTATCTCTACTTGCTAATTTAACTCCTCAACAGAATCTACTGCAGAAACTTGTGATACCATTGTGTATATGTTCCCATTTCACTTTGAGGAGAGATTAGGGTTTTCTTTCTGTTCGCAAGGAAAACAAGGACATTGCAATAACCGGAGCAGGTAGTTTGAAAAGCAGTGGCAGTGAGGATGAGTGCGGCTGTAGAGACAGCGTGTGGATGTCAGGACCAGCTCCAACACTCACTAGTTTTAGTTGTAGCACTGAGACAAGTTCACGAAGCCCACTGTGTGGTAGCTTCCTTGTTTGCAAAATGCCAGCACTTACACTACTTTCCTCATAGGGATTTTTCAGGACTAAGGGCCCAACATCAACTCATACAAACTCACAGAATATAAACTCATAAAAAAGTTGTGTCTAGTGAGAACTCAATAAATATTAGCTATTATTATTATTTTTTTGTGGTGCCGAGTTTCGAACTCAGGGCCTTGTGCTTGCAAGGCAAGCACTCTAATCACTGAGCTAAATCCCCAGCTCAAAATAATTTGACTCTTTTTTTTTTTTTTTTTTTTTTTTTGGTGCTAGGGATCAAACTCAGGGCCTTGTGCTTATGAGGCAAGCACTCTGACCACTGAGCTAAACCCCCAGCCCCAATATTAGCTATTATTATCGTTAGTTAAAACTTGCTTTCTCAGATACTCCAATTCCATTACTGATCTTCCCACTAACTGGCAACTAATTGCATTATAATTTAAAAACAGATTTGGAGATCTGAGTATTAGTCTATCCAGTATGTAATGTATTGTTGCTTTTCTCCCTCAAAGTGATTAAGAAATTTCCGTGTTACATCATGACCACCAGCAATATGTATGCATATTTCAAAGAAGTAACTATCAAGAAGGACATGCCTTTTGCAAATATCTCCTATAGCTCTGTCTTCCCTGGAGGGACAGGAAGAAAAGCAGGGGTGAAGCAAACAGCCGACTTCCTTGACACAGAAAGAGCTTGTGTGCCTAGAGCCAAAGACCTTCCACATCTTCAAACTAGGCCTCTTGGCCTAGACATTTCCCTGTGTACAGCAGCCTCTGTGTCCAGGCTTGGTAGCAGGCTCGCCCACGCCTACAAGGTTATTCCTCTGCACCACAGTTTCTCACCATGCTGCCTCTGGCATTGAGGTCTGGATCATCCTTAGTCAAGGGGGTGGGTGTCTTTTTCACTGCAGGTGTTCCGCAGCATCCGGGCCTCTACTCACTAGGTGCACCTGTGGCACTTCCCCACCGGTTGTAAAGCACCAAAAATATTTTCACATTTTGCCAAATGTTCCCTGCAGGGCAACATCGCCCCAGACAGAGAACCACGGCTCTAGAGCACCTGGACTGGGCCCCAAGCTTGTGCCTGCCATCAGTTCTTCTGCGTAAGACTGATTCACATTATGTGTTATTAAAACAGTGTGCTATTGTTGAGTTCACCCAAAACAATATGCCGTTTTCATTTCTCAATCCCTCTCCCACTGGATGCTCCTCTAATTCAGGTGCTCGTTTATTATCCTCACGCACAGAGCTCTTCACTACTGCATCCGCTTGCAGTTCATCCTCTTGTCTTGCTGACAGTGCGGGATATCCTTCTGGTCTTCCCTTTCCCACCTCCAGCCCTCTGCTGGAATGAGGTCTTCATTCCCGTTGTTTAAATGATCTCTTGATCTCATTTCTACTCTTTTTAAAATCCTCTGATAGTTCTCTACTGTTTTCAGGGTGAAGTCCAAACATTAAGGCCAGTACACAAACATGCCTGCTCTTTATTAATACTAGATACCAGTCCCCGAATACACATGATCATCTAAGCATCTGGGATTTTACATGCTCACTGGCAACGATCTTTAACTTTGCAACCATTCGAATTAATACTTTTGCTCCTTTAATAGTCCACTCAGTTGTCCTTTGCTCTGGAAATTCCCCCTCAGTCCTGGGTAGCACCAAATTTTTCCATTTCATCGCCGTAGAAAGTTTATTTTAGGACTAACCAAACTTCATTGTAATTGTCTGTTTCTCTTTCTGATGGTGTGTGAGTTCTGTTATGACTTGGCCAACCTCTTCACCTTTGTAGATCCGTTATCAAAGAGGAAGTGACTCCAAATTAGTATATAAAATAAAAAAATTAATTGAACCAAATTAAAAAGAAATTGGTTTCCCCTCATTCTATTATCCTGCTCTGTTCCTTCGTATCATTCATTTGCCATTATGGTAAATTATATCCTTTTTTTTTATTGATTGATCTACTCATTTATTGTCTAGTTCTGATTTCTGCTACCACTAGGAAGTAAGTCATGTGAGGGCAAGGAATATTTTCTGTTGTCGAATGCTATTTACTTGCACCTATGTTGGTTCTGGGAAAACATAAGAACTAAAAACATTTTGCTGAATGAATAAATACAAAAGGTAGGTCAAGAAGCAGATGCTAGTTAATGAAACCAAGGATGAATGGTCACAGGTGCAGGAAGAGAAGTGAGAGAATATATTAAAATACAAGAAAGTATTAATGTATCCTATTTTGCTTGAAAAATAAATGTACATATTTTGAGGAAGTGCCCAATGAGGATACACCCAGACCTAGCTTGAAGACATAAAAAGGGCTTCTAGGTTTTTCGTTGTTGTTCTGCTACCTATAGGAAGCAGATTTAGCAGCTGCTGTTACAAATGGAAAGAAAAATTGTCACGCACAAGGTTCATGTTCTCAAGATTGATGGACATTTCCTTTTGAAAATATGCCTATTTATAATCACAAATAAAATTCCTGTTGTCTCATGAACAACAGACCACGAGTCTTATGGATTTGCCTCCCAAGAGTTAAATAACCTCCTAATTCCACTTGACAGTAAGGATAAAGCTACTGTTGCACTGTGATAGATAATCCTCTGCATGGGGTGGTGTGGCTGCAGGAGCACGGAAGCAGGGGAGAGAGGACATCCGTCTTGCTAAGCAATTTATGAATTGAACCTTAAATCCTTAATGTACTAGATGGTGAGTCAGTGTGCTAATGCATACTTGATTGAATTTGGTTTAAAATGCTAAGTTAAATGTGCAGGTGTCTTGAGCAGGTGCACAGTATTCTGCTAATAAACAGACAATATTAAACCCGAGGCAAGGCTTATTTTGCTGCATTAGAGAAATTTCACAGACCTATAGAAAGTACATGAAATATTGCTTTAGGGAGGGCTATTCATTCAGTATCTCTTCGAACCCTGTAAATCAAGAAAACAATGTGCTGGTTCAAATTTGTGCCATGAGGTTTTTCTTTCTTAAGCATTTAAAATGAAATATAATGATAATTCTTCCTCTATTAGAGTATCATTGTATTTACATAAGTGGTTCTGAAAAATGCTGTGCTTTTTTTAAACCTTAAAAAATATAGATGTATGGAAATCGTATCATGCAGTGTTTTTTCTGAAACACTTACGAGCACAGTTGGAGTCCCGGTGTCATAATGAAAAATTGCTGTTAATTCTCAGCTTATGGATGTGCAGAGCTGGGAGCTCTGGATGCACTGGGAATTGGCTTGTGCAGGCTGCAAAGATCCATTATTTAGGGTGCGGCAAGATTCGAAGTGGCCCTGACAACCCAGAGAGAAGACTGCTTGGCAAAAGAGCCTATTACTTTGGAATAGTGACTTTCTATGGGAAATAATTCCATACAAGAGACATCTAAGAAATCTGACATATTTTTCACATAGCTTCATACAGGTTTGAATAAGTTACCATTCAATTTCTACACAAAATGCTTTAGCTTGAATGTCTACCCTTATGATGCTTATTAAAATAACACAGTAGGAGCAATAACAAGTTTCATTATGTGTTGTCCATCACGAACCTAATTGATTGCTCTGAATTAGGCCTGTAGCTTAAGTGGAGGTAACTTTTATTGTCATAGACATACTTGATTCTTACAGTCCATGTGATAGGCCATTGTATGTATTCTATGTTGGATATTAATGTTTTACGTTTATCTAACATAGTTTTGGGGACAATTGATCATATGAGGTGGAAAATTCCTTTTTCTCAATATGGAAGTGATCAAAATCTCCTTGGGTTATGCCTAAGTGCCACAACTGTATTTGAAAACAATTCATTAATGTGGTCAAAACAAAGTTTACAAACAAAGTTTATAATGTTCCCCACTTTCTACTTTGAAGGTTGAAATAAAATTTTACTTTATTATTTTCTTAGGCTCCTGACATAGTCTCTAAAGGAAACACAACCCAAAATTCGTTGACTAAATCGAGCAACATGTCCTACATTTCCCAATGAAACACAAAACAAATGCCAAATTTGAAACTTTGGTAAATACTGTTAAGCATCTCAAATTTTATCATGCATTAAAATAATCCCATATGAACAGTACCATAATAAAATTGCTTATAGGAAACAATCCTCCTGTAAACATTCATGGCAGAGATCCCCCTGTCCTCAACTTGCACAGGATGACCCTCTCCACATGACCTATTTGCACACTGGAGCTTTGAACACCCACCAATTTGATTAAGGAATCTGTTAATATAGGTGCTTCATACATAAGTGGATATTTAGGCATGTTAAAGAAAGATAATTTTCAATTATGACTAGAATCACATTCCAAAACACCAAGATTTCTTAGTAAAAAGGGAAACTGCCCATAGTACAAAGCTCACTCTTTTAGGATTAACACTAATCATAAATGAACTTAGATTTTATCTCTTAGTTAATCAATTATGCCAAAGTGGGATTCATAAGGACTTTTTCCCCAAATTTCTTAAAAGCTTTCCATACCTCACTGAATAAAGGTAGAGTTAAGTTGTAAGGGCTGATGGGCAAATTCCTTTTATTCTGAAGGTTCAGTATTATTGTGGGGAATAAACAAAGCTCTAATTGATCGTCTTGGAGTGATGGTAAGGGGAAAATTATTTCTTTGACCTGCTTTCTCATATTGGATTTTGAATGATTGTTTTCTTAGTTTGCTGGATATTAATGAGGAAAGCAGGAGTATTCTATCAAGTATCTTCCTCTCGGTAGATCTGGAATTTATTGAATAATCACAAGGTACTGAGGGTCATAATTTTCCATGTGTTTGGATTTCCTCCGAATCCTTTTCTGTCTTCATTCAGGCGAGTAATGTTACTGATTTAAAGTGGGATTGACCTAGAATGATTTTGTACTAAAAGAGTTATCATCCTGCCAAGAGCCTGCACATTTTACCTCTTTTTATTATTTCAGCATTAGAAAAATATCCAGAAAAATAGTAGCTCTTCTGCTTTATTTTTCTCTGTGCTTTTAGAATCTAAACTTTCTACAAAGGGTATAATTTAAAAGCATTTGTTCATTAGCTTTTCTTCTTTTTACTGATAGTCTTGGAACAGATCCTTCAGAGTCATCCAAATTCAGAATCGTTGGAGGATGCTTAAATGCAATATTTTCCCAGTGAACATTTGAGAGAGAGGATAGTTTTTTTTCTCAGTGTAGAATGGATTTCAGTACAACAAACAAAATTCGTGGTCTTCATTGAGGAATTAACAGTTATATACAAAATTCTTCGTAGTTCGCATCTTATATATAATTTCACTTAGATGGTCATGGTCAATTTTTAAAGATGCACATAATTTCATAAAAGATTTACTTGCCATAGTGTTGTTAAAATTCCAAAAGAAGATTAATTCTCCTTTCTTATTAGTTGGAGAGCCAGCACTTGCACAAGACTTTGTGAGATTTTCTTTGCTTGTCTATTTCCTTTCCTTGGCTTACATTCCTTGAGAACAAGAGCTATGTTTTTGTTCACCATAATATTCTCAAGATACATTGATTGGATTCATAAGTATACAACATGAGAGCAATTTTTTCTCTCACACTTTGCTTAGACAACATTTTACCATGTGGTATTGTCATTTGAATGTTGGAATGATCTTAGAAAGTATGACACAGAGCCAGAAAAGTGAAAGAAAAATACTAAATCCGATCTGATGGCACTTAATATCTTAAAAGAGCCAAAGAAATTTTTGAAAATCCAAATGCTATATGAAGAAAATTAGCTAAAATTTCAAAGTGGGTTGCCAACTTTTCAAAATGAAATGGGGAATTTGATGAAATTTAGCTCTACTGTGGACCCAAGAGTAGAGACTACTTCATTTTAAGTTCTATTTGTTGCTCCTAATCTTATGGACATAGTTTCAAGATGTCTGAAGCTTCAATTTTCACACTAGCAACAGGCTCTTGTTCACAAACTGCCCCATCTAATCGAGGAGGCAATTCTAAGAATTTGTCTAGAAAGGGAATCTCAGATTACCTGAGATTAAATCATTGAATTTCTGTGTGAATTGTTTTAACCCTGGAAAAATATAGAGTTAAATGCAGAAATGTTGAACCAAATTAAACTCATAATTTTATTTGTTGGGATATGGAGTAATCTATGTAATTTTGATATTTTAAGAACTTACAACATGTAAGTGATTATAGCCCTTGAAGTGTCTAGTGCATTTTAATTTAAACATGAGTGAGTGATGAATTTACATTGCTATTTTTATTTGAAAGTTGAAATTCTGATGTATCGAAGAGTATTGTAATATTTAAGATAATATAAGACTTACCATATCTGTAATCTTAATGTATTACGTTTGCAAGTATCGGTTGACTACTTGGGCAAATCTTCTTGGTTAATCAGAAAAAGTAAAATACATATAGAAGAAGTAAAAATTTAAATTTGAAAGGGTAGCTCAAAATGGGTAAGGTGAATTGCTCAAGTCATAGAGTCCTTCTTATGGTTACTAAAGTACAAAGATATATAAAGTGAATTTAATAGATTAAGAAAGAACTAAGTTTATGAGTTTGTACCTTTAAAATTGAATATTAGAAAACGGAAGTAATTAGTGGGTAATGATTTTGTGCACAAAAGCTACCTATTAAGAACATCAAATGCTTTGGGTTTCTGAAAAGGCAGCCACTTTCATTTGTACAGATGTGGGTGCATTACAGAAATTGGCTCTATTATAGAAATTGGCTTTGTCCACTAAATCAAAACATATGAAACTTTTGACCATTGGCTAACTGATAGAATGGGAAAGTAGAATCTATGATACAATGTTGCATCCACACATAGCATCAAATTTACTCTGGTTTTTGTTATCCAGAAGTTGGATAGAATTACATGTGTTAAAAGAACTTGGGAAAGTTTTCCATGCTCTTGTCATTTCTTTAGCCCCCTGCTTCAAATTCTTGAAAAATTATTGTACTCATTTCAAAAAAAGGGCAGGTCTAGGGCTAGAACAGTCCTGGTCAACATATACTCAGTCCTGTCAGAACAGCTATTTTCATCTGTGACCCTCTCAGGCATGTCTATATTTTATACATCATCAAATCTAAAAAATAAACTTCATTTTTAGGATCTTACATAATCCATCCAAACATAGATAGATATGCTGTCTCAGTTCCCTCCATCCTCCGTGAAATGTCACCAAAAGACTTGTGTGAACTTCTTTTCATTTCCAAGAACACACTTATTCCCTCATCTCTGCTGGTATTTCTGTTCTCTTAAAATGTGTTTCCTGCCCTTGGATTTGTTATTGCAATTTCAAGGAGTTCTTATGTCCTCCAGGAAAACTTTTCTCATTCTCTGGTCCTCACTGACTCTCTCTCTCTGTGACATCCTGCATGTATCTCTGTGCCACACAGCCTGGCAGCACGGTGCACTGTGTAAAGATTGTAGGACCACCATGGAGGCTGCAGTGATATATTTACCAAGGATTTTTTTGAATCCCTGTCATCCTTTTCTTTATTGCAACCTATGTGCGCGCGCACACACACACAAACACACACACACAATCTTGCAAACTAGACCTTGGACTCCAGAACTACAAAGTGTGAGATGAAGCCAGATACAAAGATAAATAACTGCAGTTAATTCTGGTCTTTCTAGGATGCAAAATTCAATTTATTGCAAAAGCCATGGAGTGGGAAAGAATATTTTGTAACACTTTTTTTTCCTCCAGCACAGAGAGATGATAAAAACAAAAGTAAAAGTCAGTTGTCCCTGGTCTTGGAGAGGAAGATCAGATGGGAGAAGAATCTCACTTAAGGTATTTTTGGTATACATCTAGCTCATCTAGCATAAATTGATCTTTGAATATATATATGCATCTATTTTTCCATATAATTAAAATCATAGACTATTTCTTCTTGAACGAATCATATACATTTGGAGAAATCATTTCATGACTGGAGTTGCAGCCATTTGACTCATCTAGTAGCCTATTTATTGTCTTCTCTCCTCTGTATTATTCACTTTCAATTATTATCTGTACTACATGTGCAGTAAAGCAGTTTTTCATCCCCAGGAAACAACTGTCTTTTTCAAAATTAGAAATTAGAACTTCATTCTGCCAAACAAAAGGTGTGTCTGTTCCTATTTTTTTTTTTTTTTTTTGGTGCCGGGGATCAAACTGTTCCTATTATTTTTAACACACATCCTCCAAAATGCTAACTCATGTACAATTTCATAACAACTATGAAATAGTTTAAAAGTTTTTTTCTTCGTGGGTCCCAATTTACCACAAAAACTGAGCCATCTAGTACCTAATTAAGCATTCCTTTAGATAATCATTGGTAAAATATATTTTTAAAAATGTTTAAAATAAAACTAGTTTATGTTCACATTTATGAAATTCTGATATTTACAAAGCATGTACATACAAAATTTTCATCAAATTTTAAAATAATATCTACTTACAAACTATTACTTTATTTAAAGGGTTATAATTTAATGTATTATCTGTATCACAAAGGATAAAAATGTAGCTCATTATGGGACTTGCCATAACCCTATTAATTCTGAACACTTAATATTCTCAGGGTCTAGAACACTGGCAGATTACAAGTGGACAACTAACAAATATTTGCCAAAATGAGTCAGCAAATGTTACACAGCCAGAATCAGAAGTTTAGGCTAAGCCCACTAATTTTAATATATTTTTCTAATAGATCAGACAGATCTTACCATTTTTGCTTCTTTGTACTTTAAGAGAGCACATATCCAAATAATGTTGCTTAAAATTAATCACAACTATAGCTCACTGCAGTTTGAACACAGAGTTGAAATATTGACTTTGGGTAATTGAATTTAGTTTAAAGCAACAGTATTGTGTGTCTACAATTGAAGGACAACGTAGTAAGCAAGCACTAATAATATGAAGATGAGTGAGCTATTTGTACTCTCAAGAAAATTAGAGCCTAATATAGAGCAGAAATAGTGTAAATGCCATTTTGATGGTTAAGTACTATTATCAAAGTGTGCACAGGGAACCAAACTCACAAGTAAAGAAGGTAGATCAATGCTAAGAGAGTGAAATGTGGACTAACAATGCAGTAATCAAGGCTGACTAGAGTGTACTGTATTAACAAAAAGCACTAAAGTCTTGGGGACTTAAAACGACAAATTTTATTTCTTACTCATGCTACATGACCAAGATGGATCAGTTCTTAGTTCTTCACATTGCTTTCATTCCAGGATCTAAACTAATGGGCCAGTCACTGTCTTGAACATTACTGGTTGCCTAGACAGAGAAACAGAAAACTGGATGGTCTCATATCAGCCATTAAATGTCATTTCTACTCATGAATCATTGACCAGAAACGGTCACATTGGTATCCTTCACCACAGAGGACCAGAAAGAGCAAGCCTATCACGTGCATGGAAGGCAGATTATTATTCAAGCAACTGTGCTGATAATACAAAGACTAAAATAAGAACCAGCACATTTTACATGGTATTTAATGCAGTGAATGCTTGTTCTAATTTCATATATGACTTAAGTGTTTAATTCAGAGATATTTTTAATATTGGCCTCTTGGTTTAGCCTTTTAAATTATGCTCTCTTGTTCATGGTGCATAAAAAAACAGAACAAAACAAAACAAAACAGACTCTAAATGCAAACAGAGACGTTCATATGGGGAGTGGGGAAAACCAAGGATCTCCAATCAGGTAGCTCCTTTCTCCAGAACCACAGTGTTTACAGTGCAAACTCCTCTTACCTGAAAGTTCTTTTTATCTACTGCACTAAGGGACTCCAGTTGGTTTTCAGTTCCATGGCAGCAATAAATAAAGAGTGTAGCCCAGTTATGATTTAGAGCTGCCAGTTCTTACAGCCTGAAAGTTATAGCCAGTAATCAGGCGATCTCTCAGGACAGAAGGGACCACAGTTTGGAGGCGAAACCACAGTTCCTAGCGCAGTAACCAACGCTGTGCATGAGGAGGGCCTCGAAGGAGGGCGGAGGGCAGAGCACGTGCGGCCCTGTGATGGATGCTGTTGGAGGAACATGCTGGGTGCATTTTCGTGGATTATGATCTGAAAGAGAAGAGCCCTGAGCAGTGTGTATATGACTCAAACTCTCCAAACTTCGGAATCTGTGTTCCAAACAATAATAAATGTCAGATATTTTTATAGAATGAGATTGCTAGCCCGCACACTATGGATCGAACTGTGGTGCCTTTCTCTTTCATTTTTCCAAATTGATAAATTGCTTGATTTTTGAAAATATTCTGTACTGCTAAAGAAATCAAAATTGAATACAAAAAATCAGCAAGAGAAATGAATGCCAAATGTATTTATTATAAAAACGATTCAATATGTGAGATCAGAAAAGATCCTGTCGAATTTTTTTCTTTCACCTGAAAATCTATTCTTCGAGACTGTCAGGGGAATAACACTGGTATGTTTCTTGCCCTGATGATTTTTCTAGACTTTAAATCTCACCATTTGTTTCCACCAGCAAGAGAAAGACAGAACCACTGGACTCTGCGGGATTCATGGGCTCTGATTTCTTATTTTAATTCACTGTAATACATAAGCACACAAGACTCTGACAGCTCGAAACTCTGCAGTCTCCAGCGTGTTGATTTTGCTACTCTATATATTTAATTTTCTTTTAAAAACGTATCGTATTTCTGTGAACATTCATTTGCTTTTCAAATTATGGCTGCCTAGCTAAGGCTTGTGTACCAGGTGCCATGTAAAAGCATGTTAAAAGTAGATAAAAGCAATTTACCCTGCCCTCTAATTAGAGATGTCTCATCTTTACCACTGACAATAGCAGTATGCAGCTGTGGCAGTGGAGAGATAATAGGGGCTGGAACAGGGAGGAATTAAAGATATGCAGGCTGATGCAGAGTGTCACCTCTCCATTGCTCAGCTTGGGTGGGCTTCTGAATGAATAGGGATTTGCAGTATTTCCCTTGGATGACTATGTTTATTTATTTTACATGAATAATAGAGCTTTTTAACCAAAATTTTAAAGGGAGTATGTTAGGTAGGAGAGCAGGTTACATGTGGAAAAACTACTAGAGTTTCTTAATGATGTCTCATGTAGAATATATTGTTAGCTTGTTCTACAGCTCACATACCATTTAACACCTGTTGGGTGCATATGACTGTACTAAATGTAATAAGGTTTAGAAAGTACGGAGAAAATGCATTAGTTGGAGTTTGCCATTTAGACAGATTGTTCCCATAAAGATCCTATCAGATATTTTGTGATCATTTGCTATGTGTAGAGGAAAGATAAACCCAGAATGTGGTCAGTTTGAGTACGCATGTCCTGAATAGGCTGTGATGAATGAATAAATGTTGTCAGTATGAGTGAGGAGCACAAAAGGAAGCGTCATCGTGGGGAGAATACTGTGATTGGATGTTCTCAGCAGCAGCATACATAAGAACTATCGAGACATTCTTCTGCTGAAGGGACAGAGGACCCTAGAGTGCAGATCAAAACAGCAGTGGAAATTTAGTCTGAGATCATGTGAAGTACTGTGATTTGAAATATATTTGAGGAAAAAGCTCATGATAAACATGTGAAAAGATCCTGGAGTTAAGTGCATAGAAAGGCAAATTAAAGTAAGAATTTGTAAATGCTAAATGGTATGACAAGCTATACAATAAGTGAGGAAATACAAAAACTAAAGTGATCTGAGCTAGTAAGCTTGTAAGAAAAGAAAAATAGGTACATTTTAAGAAATATATTAGGTAAAGGATCAGTCTGTAAGATTTGATCAACTTGAAAGAATAAAGGTATTAGCATAAGTAATCAGAAAAGAAAAGTGGCAATAAATAAGTACAAATTATAGATTTATGTGGCTAAATGAGTTCAGTGCTTCATATTTGAAGTAGCACATACAGGGAGTTGAAGTGCAACACTGAGAAGGTGTTAAGCAATCACGACCCAAAACACAGATTCAGGGATGTTTCAGTAGTAGTAGTAGATTCAGTAGTAGTCCTGAGTGAGAACAGAAGTATAATGTTCGGGAATGAAATCACTAGAAGTAGGAGAGAAATATGGGATGACAAAAACAAGAACCTGAAATAAAGTAGAAGGTAATCACCAAACCTAAATGCCTAAGAACCCGCAATAAAGACAACTTCAAGAAGAAAAATGTTTCCATAGAGAGGTAAACAAAGAATTTTCCTAGAAGTAGGACGTTTGTGAATTCCTTTTGGCAGAATGGTGGCAATGGGAAGGAAAATCGAGAGGATTAAAGAAGAACAGGAGGTGAAGAGAAGTGGCAGCAGAATGCTCAATTGTTAAATTCAAAGAGGAAGTAGACCAGTAGTAGCAAGTGTGAGCATCGCCAAGCTAGTGATTTAAATAAAGCTTGGGAAAATGTAAAAATTTACATTTTAGGGACCCGAGTTCGATCCCTGGCACAAAAAAAAAAAAAAAAAAAAATTTACATTTTAGCAGGAAATAACTGTATGGCGATAAAATGCTAGAGAGTGGAATAAAAAAATAAGATGAAAATGAAATTTATATGTGCATATATTTCATGTATACTCTTGCATAACCTTGGGAAATGCACATCTAGAGAAATGCACGTTTAGAGAAAAAACCTGTTATTTCAAAGATGGCATCAGAATTATCTTAGGAAAGACAATTCTACTTGTTTCTCAAATTAACATTTGGATCTATATTAGTTCTACTTGGTATCCTGAGGACATTGCTAAAATGCACTAAGAGTCATACAAAAAGATCTCTGTTGTTCTCCATAATAATTTTGCGTTTCTGGAGGCAGCCAAGAGAAAGAGGAGAAAAGACTCAGAAATGGAGAGGAGCTGAACTCCAGGGTTGAGTTTGAGGACATTCCATGAGATACAGGTATGGAGGAGGCAGAAGGGGTATCAGCTGGTGGGAAATTCCTGTTGCTGGCAGTGGTAATAGAAATGTCTAATATTCACCAGGGAAATACTTGAAATGCATACAATGCAGGTAAAAAGCTTGAAGTTTTCTTAAAATATCAGTATACAACTCTCTCTGTCTCTCTCTGTCTCTCTCTCTGTCTCTCTGTCTCTTCCTCATGTTAATCAAGGTAAGGGGGCATATTTTACTATTGGATTACACAAAGGAGAGACACTAGAATAACTGTGAGGCATGAAAGTAAGATTCAAGATTTAGGAGAATGAAGAACATTGTTTTCTAGAAAAAATACTAATCTGACCATCCTCCATACCCTGAATCTCCAGAAATATTGGAATGGGGAATTCGAGGCAAAGTTTTAAATCCCATAGAATAAGGCAACTCAAAATATTGGCTGCCTTGCCTACAACCAAGGGTTAGTATTTGGGATGTATATTGGGCATGAAAACATAAACTATAATTTGTCGATGCAATATTAATAGTACTATATTTATTGAATGTTAAAGCTTGTTAATATCACAATCCTAAGAAACTGACATCCAAAGTTGAACTTTGATCTTACATGTTTAAAATGATTTTCTAGATTACATCTTTCCTAGAAAAATAAATATCTGAAGTAAAATATGGATTTTTTTCTGGATCTTATGGTCATACTTAAAGACAATAAGAAATTATTCATTGGAAATACACTGTTAAACTCCGTAAATGTGTGTTTTAGTTAGATAAATTTCATACTGACAGTCAATGAGAAGTTATAACTGTTGCTTGTAATGAAACATAAAAATGCATCATTCTTTGGCAGGAAATAAGTCAAAATCCAAATGAGTAAAATGTATACACAAAAAAGTATATGTTTGTATATGCAGATTCATATAATAGATATATTCCCATTAGACATCACCCAAGATTAGGGATTTTTACCAGATAGATTTAACAAGAGCAGCTATACTGGGCTTCCTTCAACTGAAAGTCATTTTTGGCTTCCCTTTGAGAAGGACAATAACTCTGGTTCAGCTCTTATTTAGAATTCTGTTCACTTTTAGAAAAGTTTGGCTGTTTAAAGATGACCAGATAAAACTCACTGACTTTCAGAGGGCTTTAATGCACTCACTTTTGCTAAAAAGTCAGATATAATCACATTTTATTATAACGTCTTGAAATGAGAAAATATATTTTAATTTTCTATTCCTAATCTTCAAATTCTTACTTGGTTGGACTATTCTATGTGACAAAAGAAGCTATTTTTCTTATATCCTTTAAATCCAAATCATATCCTTCTAGAAATAAGCATTAATTGGGTGATATATGGCATTGTGGGTACTATACAAGAGAACAGACCCTTTCAAGATGTTTCTTCCTGGCACTTACTTACTGGTAAAGACAGTTTTAACACACTTTTTCTCAGTCGACCATTATACAAAACAGAAGTAAAATTATTGACCAATTTAATGCAACCTGGCTAACTTGCTATCACTACATGTTCATAAACACGTGGAACTATATAATTTGTATGTGATATCACATATACACTCCAAGTATTATATGAACACTGCAATGTAAACTTAATCTTAACACTTGACGGTAGTATAGGAATGATTTTAGCCATTCACAGTAATTTATTTTTATTGGCTATCTCTCTTTTCTCTCATTCAAGTACAATCCAGAGATTATGACCTGTGCTTTAACAGAACAACTGGTAGTAACAGAACTAAACTGGAATGGAAAAACAGAAAAAATAAAATGAGGGCTACTAAGTTCATCATTAAAGAAAGCAGATCAGCTCACTGCTGCAGGTGCCTGGACAGCAGGAGACACACCATTAGAACCCAGTCTTGGAACTCCAGTGTGGTCCGTGTGACCTGTTATATATTCTGATTACCAAACATTTCTAACCAGGCCTAGTCAGAAACACCAATGGCTGTGAAGTTAAATGCCCCACGGGAAGCAACCAACTTTCAGCTCCCAAGACCTTCCCGAGGTCACACTGTTCCAGCTGCTCCAGCTCTGGAGACTCCCCAAAGCCCACAGCCTCAAGGAGGAGCGGAGACCCTGCAGAAATCTCGAGGGCCGCCCCATTCTCACACCCCTTTCTGCCATAAGCCATGTAAACACCTCGAGCCCCTTTGTTCTGAGAGCTGCTCTTTTGTTCCTCAGAGGTCGCTCCTCTGGCCGGGTTTGCTCCCTAAGTAAAGCCTGCTCGTTTCTGTTCCGAGGTCGCGTCTCATTCTTTCGCCAACTCACATTATCAACGTGACCCATGACTAAAGGATAAGTCAGGGAGGTAGGTACAAGGAAAGGAAGCCAGAGAGAAAGAATTCAATATTAAGGGGCAGGTGGAGGTTAGTAGAAGTTACTCAAAGCATCAGATGCAATTAAGGTCATAAGGCAATAATTGAAAAAGTCAAGGAGACCTTGGCACCTCTAAAGCATCACACATTAGTGCAGGAATCATATCAAATGCGAAGTCAAGTAGAGAACAAAATAAAACCACACAGGGGCACACAGCTGGGTGGTGTGCTTCAGTACAAGCTTAGAGAATGCAGTTCCCCATAACTTCAAGGATTTACCCTCATCTGAGATTTTCATTGCAATGTTCAGAAGGACTCTGTTCCTACCACTGCAAAAGTGTCCTTAATGAAACAAACAAATCTCAGTAATACTACCTTTGGTCAAATCAGAGCTTGTATTCCCTGTTGAGATTTATACATGGGATGCTTTGCATCTTATCCCACCTTGCTTGGCACCTAGAATTCCCACCAGAGCGGCACTGCTTTAAGTACCTGGCACCAGAAGGCCTTGGGAAAAGTAATACATGAATATATAATACCAATTTGCATGTGTCAGTGTAGATTTTTGGATTTCAACTTCAGTTACCATCACATTGTGGTACTGAAATGAACCCAGGTTTTGGACAGAACTGTTTTGTATCTTCCTTCTCTGTTACTTAACTGTACTATCTTGATCCAGATAGTCAACCTGTGACATGATGACATTAAAATATGTGGAAAATGCCCGGTGAACATCCGAGTCATGCAGGTGCCCAAAATATGGTCATTTTCATTTGTTTCTTTAGAAATTAAGAAGAAAATTCTGGGGTAGGTTTCAGTAGAAGCAGATCATGTAGGCAGATTCTAGCAAGGCCAAAACCACTTCTTTTCTTTAATAAAATATCTTAATATCAGAACAAGAAAACACTGTTCTTTCTCAAGGTTGATTGGAGAAACTATTAAACTTTTGTTGCTGTATTTTTTTTCCTCTCTTATCCTCTTACTGCCTGCATACAAATAGGGTATCTGGATATCCCACTGGCATATCCAGTTTAATGTGTCCAACATAAAATATAATTTTTGCCAACAGAACAGCTCTTTCTTATGAGTTCTCAATAACTGTTAACGGCATTCATCGTCTTTCAGTTCTCTACTATATCCAAATATCGGTTAACATAAACTTAAAATGGTTATTTTGTGTGTGGTGGTATATAAGGGAAGCCCAGTGATTGTAATGCTCTATGGAAAATTTGGAAATATGTGGATACTTTGGATTGTCACAATGACTGGAAGGTGTTACTCAAATTTAGTTGATAGGGACCAGAGATGCTAAAATATCAACAATGTCAGGAACAGTCCTTTATATTGAAGAACTAGAGCCCTGAAATATCACTGGAGGCCTATTAAGAAATATGAATAGAATCTGCCCCTTCAAACTCCTTATGCCCGGCTTCTACTTTTCATGTCTGATTCCATTGTCCTGGTCCAGGCTCGCTTTACCTTGAATCATAGAATGTTACATTGAAAAGAACTCAAAAATCATTTAGATCATAGAAATGAGACCAAAATGAGTAATTTAATGGCTTAGGTTGCATAAGTACTTAGAAAGTTTGACCTCAGACTTCACTGATCTCTTACGCTGCCTCATAACCTTTGATCGAGGTTATAATATTACCTAATTGCTCTCCACTTTCCAGTTCATCCTCCCTCCACAGGGCAGAGTTGACCACATTTTCAAGAACTACTCCCAGAACATCACCTTTTGACCAACGCAGCTCAATGCTGCCCCTTCGCCTGTTAAGAACGCATTCCCGAGTCTGGCATCTAGGACCACCTGTGATCCAGGCCAAGAGGGCCTTTTATTGGTATTTCACCCTACTCTCCTTCTGCCTTTTTTGAGTGACAAACTCTCATCCTGGCTAACTCCCAAGCACATATTGGGCATTTATCTTCCCTCAAGCTGCTCCATTTGCCTAAAATATTCTCCATACTCTTTTCCTGTCAAATCTTTACTGATATTCAAATGTCTTCTCTTCTGGGAAACTTCTTTTACAGTTTCCTCAGCCTACGTTTTTTTTCTCTCTACCACCTTTGATACTTTATAGCTGTTGCTGGAATTATTAGGATTTGCCAGGCAGTGTAGCTATTTGAATATTTTGTTCTTTTTGAGGACAGAGCCTAGTTAATGTGCATAACCCCAGGTATATCATATTTTACATATATAAGTTGCCCAGAAAGAGGCTGGAGATAGAAATAAAAGGCCTAGAATCCAATCTTGGAGAAAAATTTAGAAGAAAAAACAAAAGTTTCCACCCTTAACTATTGAGGAAAACTTTAAGGCACTCATTCTTACCTCAAGATTCTTTTTTGCATTATAATTGAAATTCACTGAAAATGTGCATTTATTGTGAGGAAAACAGAAGGCAATGACATCATCCCTGTTCTTTCTGTTGCCCTCAATGAAAGTTCATTTATCTTTGTCATCTACGATGCTGTCAGCAATAAACTGGAAGCCTCATTAATAAAAATGAGGCCAGGTCTTCTACCTTGTAGATGAAAACTCCTAAAGTATCCCCAAGACAATTGCATCTACCAGTCAGAATAACTGATGGCCCTAAAGAGGCAGCACCAGTTGATTTAGACTTTGATTTTGAATCATAATTATGGAAGGACGGCACTTTGCAAAATCTAACCACTCACTACTTCCAATAAGGTAGCACTCAGGAGTAGAATCTGGCTAAACTCTTGATATGTGCATGTGATTCTTCCATGTATGTGTGTGTGCGCATGTGCACATGTGTGTGCATGTGCATGCATATGTGGGAAGAATAAGTCTGTTCATAACTTCCAAATTACTTGTGACTTTTTCTTAATGTGTTTCTACATGAAAAAATTATCCTGTGATCAATGAGGTCCAATATGAGTGAGATAAAATATATGATTAGAGTATTTGAGTATAAGATCAAAGAAACAAAAATATATGAAGAGCCTATAATACAATTTAAAACAACAGAATCTCAATCTTTAGATCATGGGCTGAGTAGTTCATTATTTTATGTTAATCTTTAAATTCTGATAATGCTATAGAAATCAAGTGGTGTAGTGATTATGTTTCTCAAGTTATATAGTTAAAACTTTTGATAGTACTAGAATTGAAATTATCCCATTTTTATAAAATTAAGTTTATATAAATTATTAACAATAACTAATTATAAACTCTTATAAAAATTTTCAGTTTTAGATGAGATAGTGATTTTTATATGGCTGTTTTCTCTGAATTTAGAATATAAAATATTTTTAGAGCTGAAATTTGGTGATATATAATCATCATACTATGCTGCGATTTAGTATTTTCTTATAAAAATTATACACTCACTATTAAGAAATTATTGCACAGAATCCAAGACTTGCATTCACTGAGTTTATGATTTATAGTAATTTGCCCTACAAGGTTGCTATTTGAACTTTAGAAACATAAATGATTATGTCATACTTATGTCAATCTTTATATTATGTCATAAGCTGTTAGAGTGTGTCTTACTAAGTTGTGTCATATTTTAATAGTGTTCAGTGGTAAACAGATAATTTGGAAAATTGTTCTGCAGTTTATTAATAGCTTATATTAGTTCCTGAATTTTTTTTTTTTTCAGAAAAAGGGCATGGCACTTCTCTGCTGGATGCTCCATCAAGTCATGTTTATTGTAACTAGGAGATGAGATTTCCAAACAAACCCTGGTGTTTACAGCACTTGGAGAGCCATGCCGCCTGCCATTCCAGCCTCTCGCAAGCACATACCCACCTGCTTTTTGGCTTTAGCTTAATAAGTTGCTTGGGCCACAGCACAAGTGCGAGAACATGAGAATCTGAGATGCCGCAGGCCAGGTGACACGCCAGTGCTGAAAAGCTGGTACATGGCAGGGTATCACTGTGTACACAGAAAGGCCACATGCCACATCAAGATGTAGCTGCCACTTCTCCCAAATTAGATGAATAATTTTCCTTCCATTATGTTCTCAAAAACATGTTGCAAAACAATGAGCATTGAGCTAGACTAAGTACAAAAGTTCAGAGTTGTAAATGACTGACAAGTGAATATTCGTATTTAGTTCTGAGTTTTTGACAGGTAGAACTTCTTTTTTTAAAGCGTGCTTATGTATAATTTGAGAAATACTTTTTTGAGGCAACAGAAATCATTCTCATAGGTGAAAGTCACCTGACTTGGTGAAATGCTGCAAGTCCTTTTTGTCTAATATAGCAGGCAAGGAATTAATAGAAGAAATGTCCTAGGGTCTCACAGAGTTCTTCTTAGTTTTCTCTGAATTCCATACTTCTGTGTGCTATCACCAGGCCCATGCTGCTAACATCACTGCGGCTGAATTCATTTCAGGTGTTGGCAGGAAAGGATAAGGAAAAAAATAATTACACTTTTAAAATTCTGTTGGATCTAGTGCAGGTTACTGAATTCATAAATGTGCAATGTCAGGTAACCCAAAGTATTTTCTGAGTTCCGACTGTACTGCTGAATAAGTATGTGAATATAAAAGCGGAATAAAATTTCTATGCTTTATTTTCTTCATTTCAACAATGGAGGACTCAGTCTAAAGCCAAAATACTTTGAAAATTTTTGAAGAATTATTGATGAGAATTTTTTTTCTTGAGGCACCAGCAGACATCCTGAAAGAATATAACAGGTTTTTGACTGTGCTTTCCAAATTTTAAATGGAGAAATAACTGTGGAATTTCTGGTGATTAGTATTTTTTTCTAGCATGATGTATTTTCATATATATAGGTCTTTATTTTTCATCAGTTTATGTACTATGATCTTTCAAAGAATAGAATCAACATAGATACGTCCTGTTTATAGATTTCATATAATGGTAAATAGGAATAAAAGAAATGTTTTTAAAGAAACAAGAACTTTAGGAATGTATGGAAAGCTGTGTGATTTTGGTTTGTAATTTAGATTCACATACTGATTCTTGGCTCTTACAGCTGGTCCATAACTTGCCTAAAAGAATTCTTCGGGCTTCAGAGTAAGACCGAGCGTGCGCTTTAGGTCCAGTTTTAGATGGATGGACTTGTGGTCTCAGGTACTGTCCACTCTCAGGCACACGTCTTCCTCATCTACGTAAAAAGGAGACCACTAATACTGTGCTGTGCTTTTAATGTTATGTTGCCTAGTAAAGGTGTTTTGGAAAGTTATTTCCTTTCTCTTCGCTGAGTAAATTGTTGCTTATAACAGGTTATGCTTCTAAGAGCATTATAAATAAAGTCCCTGATCTTTTTACCCAACGTCTGGACAATTTCCAGTGTCTTTTAAGCCTGGAGTTTTAATAAGAATGTCATCCCTTTAAAACAGTCTGTGAAATAGAGATTTAAGCTCAGACACTGCCCTCGAAGGACACATGGGCTGAGAATCCCAGATGTTGAGAGGCAGTGCCCCATTAGATTGGGAATTGGTGTTCAGCAGAGTGTAGGCGGGTACTGGGGACAAAGCAAGATCTTGAATACTGGGTCCCCGAGATAAATATTCAGACAGAACTTCTACACTCCTCGTTTAAAAAGAAAATTCAGCGTTGGCAAGGGTATTACTTATTGTCATATGTATATTTCAGTAGCAAATCTAGAGGAAAATACATTATCCTTGCTTCAAAGTATCAAGTATATGTACACTGTGTAGATTCTGTAATTTGTAGAATTGTAGCTCTAAAATATTTTACAACCAGTGTAAAGATAAAATAGTAAAGTAAATAAAAATACACAGCTAAAGAAAATATATTTTCTCTGACATTTCCTTTCTCTTCCCTTTGGTTTTCATGCTTTCATTTCTCATTCACATTTTTCCATATTCATGCATGTCATAATAATTACCTTTCCTCACATACTATACACATTCCCAGTTCTATAGGTCATCAAGAAAGATATTTTTCTATTGTCTATTGATTTTTTTCTTTCAGTTCCTTTTCTCTAAAACCTGAGGAATGAGGTGAGGATAACCCTGGGAAAGTATTCACATGTGAAAGGTGGACTGCTAAAGGCGGAAACAATGTTGAGCCCATCCCCTTGAGTCCAAATTGGTGGTCTACAGACCATTGTGTCATTTTAAGAGTGGTCTATATATTAGGTGGGGCAGGCAGAGAAACTGACCATCATTATCTATGAGACCTGGTGGGCTCACAATACATATGTGATGAGTTGACCAGGAGAAATGTCACTGTGAAATACAACATGTTAACAAGGAGTTACTGAAGGATGGTAATAAACAAAAAGAATAAATTCTGCCCTAAGGCTTGAAATTATGATAAAAATAATTTTATGAACACACAGAGCCAAAAGAAAAAAACTACTGCTTTTATTAGTGATAATATACTGTTTAACATGGAGGGCGAAGCCATCCTAGTGGCATCCATGGGGAATGATAACTAAGTCATCTGGAAAACTGTGAGATGTTCACAATTCAGCCTCATAGTTATCATGTGCTAGACCCTAATTTTTTAATATGGAAAGACATTTGTAGATGGAAGCGTAAATTTGTCAAGTTAAAGCTTACCTCACTATAACGTTTTCAGACAGAGATTTCATGATGAATTTAAAATAAGTAATAGGACTTAAAAGGAAATAAAACTGTGTTTAAACTTTAAGTCTGCCAGAATCCTAAGGAAGCACAGTCACCGTCCAGTACCTCTTTTCTATCTTATGGGAAAATGTCTGTATGTCTCGGGAACATTTAAAATACATTGAATCTACTGGGTGCGGTGATACATGCATTCCAGCACTTTGGGAGGCTGAGGCAGGAGGATTACAAGTTTGAGCTCAGCCTGGTCAATTTAGTGAGACTTTGTCTCAAAATAAAAAGGACTGGAGATGTGGCTCCATGGTGGCTCAATCACAGGTACCAAAAAAAAAAAAAAAAAAAAAAAAAAAAAAAAAAAAAAAAAAAAAAAAAAAAAGAAAAGAAAAAAAAAGTCTTAAAATATATCGTGTCTGATAAAGGTGTAGGTGAAGATGAACGAGGGTACACAACGTTTCCGAAGTAAAGTGTAATATTGTTTTGGTAAGGGAAAAAATCAAGAATAATGCGTGATGAAAAGGAAACTGATACCAACACAAAACTCAAAATTCTCTGAGTCTTATTATTCCACCAAATATAATCCTGGAATCTCCCGTTATGTTGTTTTAATTTCTGGCTCTAGATGTTAAACATTTCTTTGCATTATGTTCATCACTTAGGAAACATTTGCTGAACATCAAAAACATCAGTGACTCTCTTATATTTCATTAGAAGACAGTGCTAATCCATTTCACAGGCTCTAGGATTGATAGAGAAAGGCTTCCTCACATGAGTATGTTCTTGCTTTAACCATACGGTTTGCCAAGGCACACGTGGGACATTTAAAGAGAGAGCTACTTTTCTTTGACCTGAAATGAGGACCACACATATGCTTTAGTGAATTGAAAACAGCTGTGTAGAGTATTTGGCACAGCAAACTTTTCTGAAAGATTACATCTGCATGGTCAGTTTGGATTTTGGTACATTTGCCTTTAATGTATTTTCGTATAAATAGATATGTTGAACTCCTTAAAAACATTTTTAATAGTTGAGACATCCACTCCTTGAATTCAGTCCTCCTTTTTTCTTTTTCTTGCATTTGGCTGGTAACACAATTTAAACAAAAGTTCAAATGCATTTATTGGCCGTTAATCTGAGGGATGATTCTACCTCTAAAGCACCTTTAAACATCAGAAAAATCTTAATTCTGTCTTTGACAGTACATGATATTTTGCAAATAAATTAATCTAGCTTTTGCTCAATTTGTAGCTTTTCTTTTTTCTTTTTCCTTTTATGAAAAATAAAGCAAAAATGAAACAAAATTCATAATCAAATAATAAAAGAATAACAATAGCTGTTACACTGTGTATTGTTTTCTTCAAAGTAGCTACTGAGAGTACAAGACTCAACCCAAAAGGATTATTACAAAAAGAAACAAGGAGATAATAACACAAATCTTTCTTTTCAATGAACTGAGATAAACTACTAGTATAAATGAAACCAATTAACATACATATTAAAATATTTGTAAAACAATGGACTTTGTAACTTGGGGAAGGAAGTATTGGAATTTCTCTCTACCTCCTATTTATCTCTCTTCTATTTTGATATACACTCATACACATATATACACATACATTTACATATGTATGTGTATATATGTATAATATGCAAGAGAAACCATAAAATATTTGAGCTTCTGTCTGACTTATTTCACATAACATTATGTTCTCAAATTGCACTCATTTACCTATGAATGCCTCAGATTTGTTTGTTTACTTGCTTCAGTATTAAGGATTGAACCCATGACCTTTACACTGAAGCATATCCTAGACCTTATTTTATTTTATTTTGGGGACAATATCTCACTGAATCACTAAGTCGCCCAGGCTGAGCTGGAACTTGTGATCCTCCTGCCTCGGCCCCCAGAGTGCTGAGATTACAGGTGTGTGCCACCACTCCCAGCCACTTTTCTTCGATGGTGAGGTTAACAATGCTTTTTATTTACTAGGATATTTTTGAGAAGATATGAAAATTATATGGAGTCATGAAAGGTTTCTATGTTCATCAGTGTTTTCTCTTTCTACTTTTCAAAATGTGTTGCCCCTTCATTTTTTGAAAAATTAGCTCGAACTATTCTATTTTCTTACCTCAAACTGCACTAGCTTTAAACGAACAGGTATAATAAAATGAATGTATTGTATTAACAATTTTATTTATTAATCTTATAATGTGCCAACCGTGGCAACTAAAGACAGTGTAAGAGTCCGAAGAAGTGCATGTAGAAGAGGTTGTGTCGGGCATCTTTAGTACAGCTGAAGATACAGGAGTGACTTTCTGAAGGTTTTCTGCCTCATCTAGTTCCCTTGAAAAGAACTAAAAGGATTGGGGATGTAAAATTTTTTCCATGCATGGATTTTTCCCAGACATTTTTCATGGAAATAAATCTAGAAGTATAAAAATAATTTAGTCTATACACGGACATTTGCCGTAAGAGCTTTCACTATGACGGAAAGTGAAGGGAAAGGTTAAGTCGACGGCGTGCATCGTGGCTGTAATTTGTAAACTGTTGTGATAACCTCATGTTTCATATTTTACAGAGTAGAAGGTGAATGCTACAGGGAGAAATGTCACTTGGAGATAAGGGAAATCATATGCTAAGAATGTGTATAAATGTGTCTGAGAATTAACTTGAGTGTTTCTTTATTAATTGATAGACTGGTGTAACATGAAGATGAAATAATGAAGGTATCCTAGCAACCGTATTTTCATAACAACTGTGGCCTGTAAGACTGCGATGACTGTCAGGCGCATTTTATTAATTCAGGAGGGTGAACAAAGATAATTTCAATTAATAAAACCTTTCTGCAAACAAAGTACAGCGTAGGTTTGATCCTACCTAACCAGAATTTTTTATTCATAAAAATAGTATGCCTAGATGAATAAATCATTTTGAGTTTATAATATTCCAGTTCTGAGTAGTACAAGGCATGCTAATGTTTGTTTAATTGGTATAAAATCTAGAAAAAAAAATCTATCAAAACCTATAGCTATTATAAGATCTGCTTGTAACAAAAATTATGTCTTTGTTTAGATATTCTAGAAATTGCTCTATTTCTGTTTTCTCAGTTTTTGACAATATCTAATTGACAAAAAATAATTTATATTGAATGTGTGCGGTATGCTGATTTGATATAGGCATGCATTGTGTTCTGATAATGACAGTCAAATCAACACACGGTTGCCATGTGTGTGTAGTGGGGAGATACTGAGGACACTTATAATATCTGCTTTTTAAAATTAATCTATAAGCTTCTGCAGGAAGAAGGTAGGGAGTACCTCTCATTTAGTTTTTGTTATCTTTCTGGTGTGAAGCACATTTTGAATGAATGAATGAAAGAATGGTCTAAAATCAATTTAATTGTTCTTGGGACAAGTAGTGATACAAATACATATATGCACGATGTCTCAATATTCCAGTCTCATTAAGATTTTGACAGCTGTGCAGACACCCCTGAACTCCCTACCCCACCCACGATTAGAGCATTCCCATCACCCAGCTCAGTTCCTTCACACTTCTCCTAGCCCTTGTCCTGCACCTACTCATTATAAGTGTTTCACCATGGCTTATTTTCTTCTGTTTAGAAATTTATGGAGATGTAATTACACAGTTTACATTCTTTGTCTCATAACATTTTCACTCAACCTTATAACTCTGAGATTTATCCATATTGCTTTATGTATCATTAATTTCATACGTTCTATTCCTGGGTAGTCTAGCACTGTGTGAATATTTGACAGTTTGTTTATACGTTCAGTGAGTGATGGACATTTGGGTTATTCCCAGTTTGGGTTATCACAAATAAAGCTGATATGAGCGAACCAGTATTTTTGTGCACGTACATCTTCATTTCTCTTGGATATATAGCTATTAGTAGAATTACTGAGGTATGGTCTATATATTGAACTTTCTAAGATATTCCAAAATTATTTCCCACCAATATATGAGTTATGTTCAGTTGGTCCACATTTTCACCAACACTTTGTGTTGACAATCTTTTTGATTTCAGCCATTCTAAATGTGTGTGTGATGTGTGCACATGTTTCATTGCGATTTTTAATTTATGTTTTTCCAATGATTAAAATACAGCTCTTCTTAGGCTTATTGGTTTTGTGAGTTTTTTTTTTCCTCAGATATTTAAAAGCAATAAGATTGGTGAGATAATTTATGGATTTGTGACCTGAGGATGAGGACAAAGAAGTCCCAGAGTGTTCTAGTATTCAGAATAAAACATGGCAATTATACATAAATCTATATGTTCATTTAGAATTTTAGGCATGTTCATAATCTGGAAAGTCTATGAAGGATTTTATTGTATCTCTTTAGTATTTTACATGGAATCTATACGATCTTAATACAAGTAACCTCAAATGCATGCAGTTCTTTCCTTGTGATCCTTGATGATCAGTAGAACATTAATGAATTTCTGTGATTTTCTCCTGGTGTCTTGCCTGGTTCCTGACAAGCTGTGGTTCTCCTTGGAAATATTATACCCATTATTAAATCTTTAAAACAAGATACATGTAATCCTACAAGTAGCATAAGAAAAGGTACTTTATAAGAGTCTATCTATTGAGAAAGTTATTTTATAAGATTATATCTATTATGTCTATTAAGAGAAAGCAATTTTCCTTCTTTCTCTCATTCACTCAAATTGGCAATATTGAGCAAACAAAAGCATTAACTTATACAGTTCCCCATAACAAAAGTACTTCTCTCAAAACTATAGGTCACAAATAATTTAGACAGTATTATTTGAAACCATGGCAGTTTAACCACTATTTTTCCAGAATTAAAAGGCTCATAGAACAATTTCCTTTCTAAAAGTACCAACACAAAACAGAAGGTTCTTGCTTATAAAGAAATAACTAGGCACAATGAAAAACCTAATCCAAAGATGCAAAGCTCTGTTTTATCAGTTAAAATAGTGGTGTGAAATAAAAATAATACCATATTTTACATTAGTGAAAAACTCCTTCCTGATCTTTATGGTTCATATAAAGAATTATATGTATATATTTTACACACACACACACACACACACACACACACACATATTTCAAGTACCATCGAGGCACTTAGCACCTTACTAAGGGTCAGGAATTGCCCAGGGGTCAAATGAAAATTAACTCCATCCACTTGACAGATATAAAGTCTTCACAGAGTTTATTTATAGGTGATAAGAAAAATAATGTCACTTTTCTAAGGTCACAACAGTAATTGGTATTGGAGTTGGCCTTTAACTCCCAGCCTCTCTGACTCCAAAAATTTTCTCTCAACCACCAGATTGTAATTACTTGTTGAAGAAATATTATACTAATATTTTATTGGTTAGCTATGTCACAGAAGAGAGAATACTCTGCTGGATCAAAATATAAACCTACCTCACCCTTGCCCTGGTAGTCTCTTACAAACAGAAAAATGAAGTCTCTGCAATGGCAAGGCAGGAGCAGAAACCACCAACAGTACTGTACTCACTCTGCCTGTATGGCTACTGTATGTGAGAAACCACAATGGTGCTGGCTGGATAAAACTGATTACAAGACGGTCCCCAGTCACAGGGATCTTATGATTTAGCCCTTGAGGGCATACATAGCACTATAGTCTAACAATTTGGAAAATTATTCCCTTTGGCCTTCCAAGGAAGTTACAAAATAAAACGAGAAAGCCATGTCAAACTATGCAATGCCAAGCACAAGCACAGGACATGGAGGTTACTCCAGAATTCATTATTAAATTAGTATTTTTATACCTATTGTGTGTCAATCACTCTGGTAGGCCATAGGCATAATTCTCTCACATAACAAACCTGGAATGTTGTGCTCATCAGAACGGTAGCAATAGGCATCCAAGCACAAAAAGAATTCTGTAGTGAGTTGATGGATAAATGCAACAATGACTCATTTGACCTGTATAGTAGCGTTATTGAGCATCACTGTTTGATTCTTCTGCAAATTCTATGTATACCAGCATCCAGTCTATCCATGTAAATTAGACCACTTAGGAGTTCTTCTTATCTAGTTCTTAGTCAAATCATCCAAAGATAACCTATCTCAAATGCAGTGTGTTTCAAAAGTATTAAAAATTTTTAAGAACAGTGTTGTAGTCAAAGGAGTACTATCAACAATTAGTACTAGTTCTGGAGTTTTCTGCTGGGTATACAGAACCATACTTTGCATACTGTATGCATTTACATAACAAACTTTGCAAAACTTGACTAATATCTAAACATGCGAAAGGTTTTCAGGTAGACCAAACCTAGTTTCTTTTTAGAGATATTTGCTACATCGTAGTTGGAAATTACTGGGTTAACCAACCCTAAGCCATCTGGAACATTCAGCTGTTCAGATAACTCATTTCCAGGGAGTTCTGCATAGTCGAGGACTTACTGTATGTGTTTTCACATAATGTGAATAGAAATGTGACTATTTGTAACATTTAAACTCACAATTTCCATAATGAAGGAAAGTTCAGTGTGAGATTTATCATGACTCAGTTTTTCTCTCCCTTCCCAAACAGTACGTGCATCTTTCTGGGGGAGCTGGTGAATAGGCACCGCTGCAAAATGCAGTAGGTGACAGTTAAACATACTCTCAGCATTTGCAGAGAATGAATCATGCTCTTTCCCAGGCGTTTGGCTTTTCAAGATTTTGACTAAAGAAGAGATGCAAAAACTCTCTCAGTGACTCTTTCATCAGTCATCAAACTTGTGGCTTTTAGAACACATTGGATTTGAGAAGCTTTTCATGAAGCACCTTGAAACAGCTTGCCATGGAAATGGAGAAAAAGGGAGGCAGATGCCTGAAAAAGAAAATTTTTCTTTTAGTTAACATATCACAGGATGGGCTCTGTGCCCAAACTTGAGAACTCAGAATTCTCATTGACATGAAAAAGAGTTTTCTTTTTTTCATAAAGCTGTTGGATTAGTTCTTAGATTTGAATAAAATTTTCACTCTTGTTCTTGCTCTCTCTCTCTCTTTTTTTTTTTTTTTGCTCCTTTGTTTTGTAGGTTCTTTTCTTATAAAATCTAGATGCATCTTTTCATGGTAAATAATTTTATCTCCCTGGATATTTTCAGAAAGGTTATATCTAATGGAGTCCTAAGAAAACACATGCAATAGTAACTTTCTTATCTGACGCAAAGTGGTAGAAGACAGACTAAGGACTGTCTTTCATCAAGGTAGTATTTATAGCTAAGCAAATCAACATTTGAGCTCTGCAAGTCCTAAATTCATTGCCAGACAGTATCTGGAGATTGTTTTGTGTGTTTTCATTAAATACAGATTTCTTGAACTTTTTTCTAACAAAGCCAGAATTCTGTGTTGGTTCTTCTTTGTTTTTTCTAGCTGAGTCTTGAGATAAACGACATGTCTAGTGAATGCCTTCTATCACTGAGTATAATGAGTCTCTTTCTTCAGGATCATTGTCACTTAAATTAGCTTTCCTGCAGCCTGTAGCTGAAAATACTGTAATAATATTTGAAAAAAAAATTTAAATGTCTTCAAATATAGCTTTTCCTGATAGAAACTTAAACAGGAAAAATAAGCAGTATTTTATACATAGTAAATAGTTTCCAAAAATCATGCTTCTCTGTGTACATTAGAAAGAACATTCTTTGTATATTTAAAAAAAAAAAACTAATTAAGTATCTTCTATGTTCCAGGCACCATGGGAGATACTGGGGATGCAAATAGAGTGCCCACCCTTGAGACTTTATGGTGAAATCAAAAAGAGTGAGAGTGAAATATTGAAGATTATGAAGTAAGATACATGCTAAGTTATGAGGTCATAAGAATGCACAAAGAGGTCTCCAAATTGAGTACAGAGTAGCTTTATGGAGTAGATTTGAAAGTAAGAAGAATTAAAAGTGAATATCCTGGTAAAACTACAAGTCAGTCTTACAGAATGAGACTTACTAGAGTTCCCCAGATCTAAATATAAACCTCAGACTTGTACAGTTGAGGCCTCCACTTGGGCCTGGGTACCAGTCTGAGAAGCATTAGGAAACAAAATTCTTGACATGAACAAGAAAGCTTTCCAATGAGAAGAATAAGAACAATACAACTGTTTTCATATTGTAGCCATAGCCAGGAAGAATGTCATGAGATCATGTGGAACAGACTCAAGGACACAAAAAAAGTACCGAATGAGGATTTTTAAAAAGATAGAAATCAACAAATATAAACATGGGCTGATAAGCTACAATTGATTACTAAGAATGTGACCAAATTTATCTTTACAATCTGTTACAGCCTGAAAAAAGACTTTAAAAAATATAAACACATCTAAAATGAGTGCAAGAAGTAGTGGAGGTGGACAATTGATTGGAGACCAGATTATAGTTGGCTGTATATGCCATGCTAATAATTCTTAATGTTGCTTATCAGGTATGATAATTTTCTCTGAACAGATTTGAATTTTTTATACGATCATCATCGCAGTGGTGCAGAAAATGAATGAGGTGGAGCAGGAAGGAAAATTTGAGGATTAGACTCTGGAAAGACGGAACAGAAGGAATAAATAATTTATAGGAGAGATGGCAAGGCTTAAAGTCAGACCACAGCTGTGGTAGTGAAAGAAAGAAGGAAATAAGAGCTACTTGGGAGTATAAATGGAAGGACAGAGACTTGATTGAATGTGCTTAGTAGGAGGGTTTGGGGAGGATGAAGTATGAAAAACACACATGGTTTCCGTGTTTCTGACTTGGGCACTGAGTGGGTGGTGACGCCAGGCACTGAAACTATGATTATAGAAAAAGGAAAACATTTAGATTAAGAGGGGAAGGTTGGTTAGCACTTGTTGCATTTCAGATAGAGATGGGTTTATAAATGTTGGTTTGGACTTCAGGTTGTAAATCAGGGTTGGAAATATACACTCGCTTTTTCTGTCCTCTTGTGTTTTGCATATATTCCACTTATACCACAATGCTATTAATTATACCTTATTTGAATCCCGGGCCAAGCAGCTTAGTTGTAACACAGAATTTTCATTGGAAGATGAATCATAGGAGACCACCCCTACATGGACACATTATTTCTCTTGAGCACTATGAATTTAAATGTGTAACAGATTTGAAAACACATTTTTAAAATGGAAATGATTTCTAATGTGATCTAGATTGTTTGAAACAAAAATATTGTCCCGTCTCATTTGACATAATGTTACTAAAGGCCAAGACACACATTCCAAAGAATTCTAGCATCGATCTGCCTGGTACAATCTGTACAAAAATTCTCTGGAATTGGGTTTTAGAAAGCTAAGTGCTCTTGGATTTAAGATGAATGTTAATCAGAATAGGGTGGTGGTTAAGAGCAACGCTGGATCCCCGATCTAAATTTTAATTTCTATATAACCTTTGTAAGTTTACTTGTATTTCTGCACCTTTTTCATCTGTAAAAATGAATGTGACAGTAGCGTCTAACTCATGGTATGTAAGAAATTAATTATGACACAGGCTAAGCCCAGTATCTAGCATATTAGTAAGCATCAAAAATGTTATTTTATTAATATACAACTTTACTAATAGGGTAAGAATAATAAAAATGCTGTAAAAATACAAGTTAAAATGAAAACATGAAAACAAGTTGAAATATGTTTGTAATGGAAATTAAGCCTAGTCAGGAAATGTGATGTATTCTTTTTGTTTTTTCATTATCTGAGTAAATGTAAGATTCTCCAAAAAGGTGGTTAAAATATAAGAAGAGTGCTCGCTTTGGCAGCACATATACTAAAATTGGAATGATACAGAAGAGATTAGCATGGCCCCTGCTCAAGAATGACCTGCAAATTCGTGAAGTGTTCCATATTGAAAATATATATATATATATATGAGAAGAACATTATTTAAGATAAACTTGAAAATAATAATGAAAGTATAAAATAAATTTTGACACTAATTCAATTTAATAAAGTGCTCCAGGATTCTAAAAGAAAATATGATAAGTATAAGAAAATAAAATGTAGCTAAGAAATTTAAAGAGTGAATTAAGTGGAGTGTAATTTAAATAAACCTTTAAAAATTGTTATGCTAAAGTTCACAGATAAAGCAAATAAATTTTTAAATTTTTTTTCCTTAGTACTACATGTTTGTAGTACAGATATATGAAAATAATGTTCTGATCATGTACAAATTTAAAGGAAACAAATTTTACAAAAATACCAGTTTTCCAGAGTGTGCCACATCGTACTTTGTAGTTGACCAAAGGGAGACCATTAAGAAGAAAGGAATAAGAGAAAGAGGGGAGAGAAGGGCAAGAGAGATAAGGAGGAGGTGTTGGTGAGAATGATTAATGCACGTTATATGATATATGAATATACTAAAACAAAATTCATTATTTGTATAATGAATATACAGTAAAATGAATAAATGATAAAACATTCTCCTAGCAGAAAGCTGGGAAGCAGAGTGGAGTTCAGTGTGAATTAAAAGGCTTCCTTTGTTCCTAGGTCTCTGGGGACTTCCACGAAAGTTCCAGAGATGTGGGCCCCTTACTGACTTCTACAGGGAAGCCAGAACTTCGTGCTGAAGATCTTGGCACCATGGAGTTAAACAGATCTGAGTTTAAACACCAAGATATGAACTCTGGAAAGTTACTTTAACCTATTTACCATCATATTCTTTGTATATAAAAAAGAATAGTAATGTAGATTACATGGAAAATTTCCTAGAAAGACAGACATTTCCAAAAATAACTTGAGAAAAAACAGTCATGATAGACCCCTAACAAAAAAAAGTGTTTATACCAATAACCAAAAACCTTCTCACAAAGAAAGTCCAGGATCACATGACTTCACTGGTGAAGTCCACCGAACATCTAAACAAGGATCAACACAAACCCTTTAAAAAAGAGAAAGTGAGAGAACTCATTTTATGAGGTCACCCTTTACCTGATATGAAAACCAAATGAAGATGCCACAAGTAAATAAAGCTACAAGCCAATCTCTCTGAGACACACACACACATACACAGAGAGAGACAGAGAGAGAGAGAGAGAGAGAGAGAGAGAGAGAGAGAGAGAGAGAATTTTCTACAAAATACTAGCATAATGAATCCAGTGACATACATAGTGGATTATATACCATGATTGAATGAGATTTATCCAAAAGATTCAAGTTTGGGTAATTTAGACAAGACAAAGAAATTAAGGGCAGTCAGATTGTAAAAGAAGAAGAAAATCCTGTTTTGCAGATGACATGATCTTGGGTAGAGAAAATATGGAGTGATTTCTACACACACACGCCCCAAAACTATTAAACTAATAAACCAATTCAATAAGATTGAAAGGCATAAGATTAGACAAAAAAAAAAAAAGTTCAATGCTACATAATGGCAATGAACAAATTGAAAATAAAATTTAAAGTAAAAAATTATATATTTAGGCATAATTAAAATAAAGTAGTGCAAGGCTTGTATACGTTCAAGAAAGTAAAAAGCAACACACAAATGGGTGATACTATTTGTAAATTACATATCTGATAAGAAACTAGTATCCAAAATAAAGAATTCAAATGAATCAATAGTAAAAAGTAACTAGAGCAAGTAAAAGATGGTCAAAATGTTTGAGTTGACATTGCATCAAAAAAGATATACAAGTGGGTGTATAATACATAATAAGAAGGTCGACATTATAAGTCATTAAAGAAATGCAAATTAAAACCACAATGAAATGCCACATCATACCCACTAGGACCTGGGTTATAATCACAATGACGGAAAATAAGAAATGCTGATGAGAAAAACTTAGAACACCCATTAACTGCTGGAAAGAATGTAAAATGGCATAGCTGCTTAGAAAACAGTTTGGCAATTCCTTGAAACATTAAACATAGAGTTGCCATATGACCCAGCAATGCCTTTTCTATGTATATTCTGAAAAGAACTGAAAAGGGATATATAATGCTTGGACCCAAATGTTCACAGCAGCATTATATATAAAATCCAAAGAGTGGCGAACAACACACATTGTCCATGAATAGAAGAGTAGATCATCAAAATTTAGTACGCTTATACGATGAGGTATTATCAGCCTTAAAAAGGAATGAAGTACTGATACACATAGATACAAGGATAAATCTTGAGAAAACTTGAAGTGAAAGAAACCAGATACAGAGAGCCATGTATTATATGATTCAATCCATATGAAATGTCTAGAATAAGCAAATCTATGGAAATAATAGATTAGTGGCTGACAGTGTGAGGGAGGGTAACGTCAAAGGGGGAGTAAAGCAGTATGTACAGGTTTCTTGTAGGAGTGATTAAAATGTTGGAAATTAGATAATTGTGATGCTTGCACAATCCACTAAATCTTACACTTAAAAATAGTGACTTTTGTGCCATGCGATTTTTATCTCTTGCAATGTAAAAATATTGCATACAAATATCTTAAAATAGTGTGTATTTAACCCCATATATGGATTTGAGCTCAATAATAAAGTTAAATATCACATAGGCCCATCCAAGACCTTAGGAGGAAACTGTTCACATGGCTGTGTATCTTGCAAAGTTTGCAGCAGTAAGATAATTTGACTGTAGTCAGTTGAGACTATTGCCCTTTTCTACTCTGGCTTTCTTTCAGTTCTTTCTCCTTGTGTTGGATGGCCTTGGAGCAGCTGATAGATTTTGGAGGTATAGTTAAGAGAAAGTTAAATAGATACACACCCAGTAATACCTAGTACTCACTGTTAGGTCTTTCCAGAACTTGATGGGGAATTTTTCCCACATGAAATAATGTAAAAATAATGCAAAAAAGATATAATCTAAAAATCATCCTCTTCTCTCGTTTCTTCCCCTCTCCCCGACAGGTCAATTTGCTACTCTTGTTGGCTGAAATGCTAAAGATTAATAAACAGACAGATAATAGGGGAAATGACTTTTCCTACATAATGTTATCACTGCCATAAAAATATTAACCATAGATTTGTGATAGTTTGGTGATACTAATTGTTCACCTGTGTTAGTCTCCTGCTTGCAATACTTAAACTTGACTAGAAATCTTTACAGAAACAGTTTTTAGTTTTCATGGATCTTTAGCAAATAAATCATGAAAAGATTTATCTCATAGGTTTCTTTTTCAAATTTTAATTAGTATGATAAAAACATAAAGGTGGTATAAAATATAAAATAAACAAGGAACTCTCAGTTATCTGTTTAGTATGATTTGAATTTATTATGCAATGTTCTCACTCGGTTGGTTCACTAATTTTGACGTCAGGATATTAGCAAAACATTGAAGGGCATCAATTAGAGAAGTCTAGATTTTACTTAATATATTTCAGTTTCATTAAAAAAAAAAAGGTGAAAACCTCCCACTCATTAGAAGTCTTCTTTTGAAGATTATAAACATGTGGAAATATAAACTGGGGTTGGGGATTTATCTTAGAGGTAGAGCACTTGCCTTTCAAGCACAAGGCCCTGAATTCAATAGCCAGCACCCCCCAATAAAGAAAGAAATATAAACTGGAGGAGCAGACTCCTGGAGGGAAAAAAGAAATAATGTAATTAGAAATTTTCTGGAGAACTTTCACAAATTACTGGATTAAGTTAGTCTCTTACTGGCCTAATATAAGCCTTTTGGGCTTAATGGTATCACGCTTACCTTTTTGTGACCCATGATTAGCACTTCAAGTGCACAAAAGTACAAGACAATAAAGAGGATTATGTGGAGTTTTGCACTGTTGATGAGATACCATGAGACTGATGCAAGTGCCTGAAACAGTTTCTCTCCTCAAAATGCAATGAGTACCACATTTGATGAGTTGTGAAGTTGAAGAGTACTGAGATATGACTGTAATTGCTTATTTACAGGCCATAATTGGCTTGAGACCAGTAAAGAATCTGACTACCACGCTAACGTCTAGGTAAAATGCTTCTGGGTTCCATGAACTCTTTTGTTATGAACTGCCTGATTTACTCCATGTCATAACCTAGTGGTGCACAACTAGAGATCAATTGCAAAACAGATCTGTCATGCAGTTTTTGCCAACAAGGAGGAGGTAGTAATGAAGGAGAAAGGAGGAGGACAGAGTTTGTCCTAACCATTTTCTCATCACTGAGAGAGACTTTGGTACCACAGAAGTGGAGATGTTGTTGTGACTACCTGACTGTTTTTAGAAGCCTTTGGAGCTGGTTCACTGGAGGAATTTGGAAAGATTTGGAGATGCCAGCTGGAGAATGATGTAAGCCAAGCTTGAAGGGAGATTCTGCTCAGACTTCAGAAGACCAGAATGCTAAGAGAAATGCAGAAAGTAAAGACCAGTATTAGGAGGTTTCAGTTGAGAACATGGATTCCATTAACAGTTGTACTGGAGATCATATATGTTATGTTCTGACACAAAATTTATCTACATTTTGCTCATATTGTGAGACCACAGGAGACTAAGATTATGTGCAACAGACTAATTTGGTGAAAGACATTTCAAGGCAGCCCAATGTTGAGGCTGTGGCATAGATACTTCTGGTGGCTTATAACCATCTATATCATGAGAATTAGGATCAAAAACCAAAGCTGAAAAATTTTGCTGTTGGCCAGAAAGGAAGCACCTGTAAAGGTGGAGTCTATAAAGTTGGGGCCTATAAAGTTTTGGCTAAGGAGAACATGGTTGCTGAAAAAATTAGCATTAAAAAGAATCATCATTTTGACATACATTGTACCTGCCTCATGATTTTGCCCTATAAGACCCCCACTAAAGAGTGGGACTCTTTGGCAACACACTCAGGTCGCTTCCTGTCTCTCAGGAGCTCACTTCCTCTCTCTCAATAAATTTCCTACTCTTAAAAAAAAAAAGTCAAGTACTTTGCATTAGAACAAAATAGGAAATAGGACATAGAAATCAGCAAGATCCCAAACTTCACAGACTCAAGAGTACAAGAATAATTTACTTTGCTTTGAGAAGAGAGCCCCAGTGCACCCTGCTCAAGATGGGACTTTTAGAGAACTGGTACCCTGGGATTCATTTCACAGTGTTCAGCCATGCAGACCCTCAGTGGTCTCCGCAGTCACAATCAAGATGACCCGCTGCTGCTCGTGCTGGTGAGAGACCTTGGCACTATTCACATGACGCTGGTTTTATATACATGCAGAACGTAAGAGTTGTGGTGACACAGATGCTTCCACCAGATATCAAAGAAAGGCCCAGAAAGCCAAAAGTAGTGAGCCCCTGAAAGGACAGTGTGTGAAGCTGTGAGAGTGAGGCTGCAAGTTCAGTGGAGACACCAGGATGTTAAGACAGAAACATAGAACATCTGTGAGAAAAGCCATGAGTAGGAGCACAGCAAACCCAAGAGAGCTGCCATGTGGACTGCAACTGGCAATGCCATGGAGATGAGACCACCTAAGTGCTGGATGTGAAGATATGAGGTTTTACGTTTGTTGTTCTGGGTTTAGGGGTTGCTTTGATCCCATTCCTTTTCATCTTCCTATTTTCCCTCTTTGGGAAAGGGAAGGTTTACCCTGTGCCATTGTATGTTGGCAGTGTTTAACTCTCTTTTTGAATTTTACAGAGGCACACAGCTAAGAGTTTGCTTGATAAGAGTTTTCTCGAGTCTTGGGGGAGACTTTGATCTTGGACTTCTTAACACTGCTGAAACTGATAAGACTTTGGCAATTTTTACAGATAGATTGAGTGTGTTTTGCATAGTGAGATGCTCGTGAGTGTTTGGGGGCCTGGGCCATGATATTGTGATTTGGGTCTGGAATGTCCTCTGAAGGACTCATGTCTTTAGAGGTGAGACTGGATTGTGGGTGCTAAAGCTGACTTGCTCTTAGGAGGTGAGGTCTGGTCAGAAAAGGTGGGTCACGGAGTGGGAGGCTGTAACATGGAAGAGATTATCTCCCTCTCCACCTCTTCCCTTCTCTCTCTGCTTCCTGGCTGTTCGGAATTGAGCAGCTTTCCTGTCCCAGGCCCTTCCCCCGTGCTCTTCCTGCCTTGGAGCCTGCCAACCATGGACTGAAACCGTGAACCAAAATGAACACCTCACCCTTTAAACTGTGGGTATCAACAGAGATAGAAGCTCATCTGCAGAAAATTCTTACAAATCTTATAACTCATTGGAAAAACAACAATAAAAGTTTTCCCACACAATTTATACTTTACTATAGTGTTTTTGTACATAAAAATGAAATTTTAAACTACTAGTAATACAAAAAAAGCATCATCAATAAATTTTAATCAACTGTGCTAGATGAAAAGGGAAAACAGAATCATCTTCCTATTTTCTCTGCAGAAAATATCACGTTGCTTTACGAAGGGGGCATTTGAACAATGCTTCAAACTTACAAAGAACTGTTACAGAGGTAGGCTACATATTTATTTCAACAAATATTATGCTGTTTTTCTAAATTTTGTGATGTTTGTGACATGTCAGCTCTTTAAATTTGCAACTTGTGATTTCTTTTCTCCTGCAAAATAAAAACTATCATTAGTAATTAATTTTATATGCTTTTTCTTAAATTTACCCCAAACAGTATAGCTTTAGAGTGCACAAAACCTGAATCTGTACCATATGGCATTCATCACCTATTAAATATCATACTAGAAGAGAATAAAAACCTTCTGGAAGGTTCATTTATTCTGGAAATAACTGAGAGATTCTAGCCTTTCTTCTCATGGGCCTTTCATGTGAGAACAGTGTTCACCAGGATGGTGGGTGTCAAAAGATAGCTCGTGTTGAATGAATCAGGTCACTGGGGCTGAATGATGGCTAACATACATAGATAACACATTTACCTCTTCAAACCTAGTGTAAATAACAGAAGAGAGGAAAAAACTCAGGAAATGAGAAGATCCCCATTCTCTGAGACTTGAAGGCCTGATTCCTCTGCTACCTTCATTTAGACATGGAGAGAAAAATTCTACTTGGCATTGTTTTGCATAGACCTTGGATATTCCAGGAAGAAGCCCCAGCCAAGTACATATTTGGTGTCCAAAATAGCTTATCATCAGAAATATTTCGGTACTACCTAAAGCAACTCTCCCAATGCATCAGTGTCTTTATAGTTGTCAAGAGCTTTGTCGTTGTTATGTATTTAATAACCTGAATTAAGAAAGTACAGATGAACGTAGGAGGGATGTACCTCCTGGTTTACTTTGGGTATGGATGCCAAAGATGCCAGAGGAAAGGAGAAGGGGATCAACCTCTGATCCCGTATGAACATTTCCGCATTGTTCCAGATGGTTCTCCAAAAAAAGTTTTGTTAGGGAACTTGTATTTTTATCTGAGATGTTTATTGAATTGATATTTGTAAAGTTAAGAAAAGCGAACTTTCTTTTATATAGTTTATTTCTTCAAGTCTTCATGTTAGTGAGAAGTCTTTTAAAATATATGATTTTCTGAGTGTGGACTCAATTCAGATAACCAGGCATGAGAAGCGAGTCCAATGTTGAAGACATAAAGCACATAAAGCGATGAGGCTTTCAAAGGTACACCCCATGGTGGTTCATCCGGAAGGTGAGGACTGGGTGACAGATCTTACAAGGCTGACAGCAGTCAGGGAAACCTAATATCGGCTCAAGCTGTGAAGCTACAAAGTCAAAAAAGAATCTTCTGAACTTGTCTCCCTGAGTATTCGAGCCTCGCTTAAAAGCTTCAACTTTCCTAATGAAAAGTTAAGGTGGGATGGAGTGGGGGAGGCAGGAAATCAAGAGAATGCTGTAATCGTATTCCTAAAAAGAAGACTGTCTCTCTCCCGCTTGCTTACATTTGTATGAGAAATGTTCAAAGGGAAGAATATCAGGAGTTTAGAAGTCTAGATGCCTGAGTGGCATGTTACAGTGTTCACTGTCTCATGGCACAACATTAAACCTCCACATATCAGCTTCTGTGCTCATCACCACTTTGCACTATGTATCTGTGTCTCCTAAATGGCTATACTTAGAAACACAGCAGAAATGAGAATGTGAAACTTGCATATAAAGATACAGTCATTCTTATTAGAAGAAAGGGAAATGTGTTTTGCTTGTATAGAACGTAAGGAAAGGATGCATGGAAAGAATATGTTTAATATTTGCATCCCAGTTCTTATCACTTTGTAGTTTTTTTCAAATAGCAATATAGCACAGCTTTTGACACATGGATGTCACTTAGCATTTACTCTAAAGCTTTGCAGAAAAATTAAAGGATTTGAGATACTCATACAGACAGGAAAGAAAACTAATTTTTATCCTGTAAATGAAATTTGTGAAAGTCAGTCATGTCTTTGGCTTCACATTGCATACAAGATAAACGTACTATGCTTTTTATTATAAATGTAGGCAAAATATCCTTCTTTTGTTGCACTAGACATGACATCATTTCAATTCAGAAACTACTTCATGTGCCCCTAGAATCTTAGGAAATACAAGGCTTGAGATGAAAAAAGTAGGTTTTGTGATGCCCTCTTGGCTTCCTCTAGCTTTCTTCTCTAAGTAATTATTGTGAGCTCATTTCCTCAATTTAGGGAAAGATTGAGTTGTGTAGAGACTTGCTACTATTTTTAAATCCACATTTTGAATTATTTAAAACATATGTTTTAATCAAATCAAGCAAAAATGTCTAGGGTGATAGCCTGAGATTTTCATTCCTTGAATTCTCTTAGCCATTCAACTCCTCCTCTTTTACATTCCCTAGATACTATTGATTTCTCCATTTATAAGCGTTACATCATTCCTACTGATTTTAGCTTAGTTGTGTGAAAGTGGACACCATACAGTGGCACTAATTACATTCTGAGCCGAAATGTAACATATAGCAGGGACTTTAACTAATGGACCCAATGATGCCAATGGCAAAATAATCTGTCAGTTCTAGATTATCTGTTTTGTTTTATTAGAGTAAAGGTCAGACTCTCCAAAATTATATGTTAAAAGCAGCCACTTTGTGGAACCATTGGCAAAGAAGATCAATAACACAGAAGATTAGAAAATTGATGACACAAGAAAAATAGAAGTATTGTTAATATATACATCTTATTTATTGTCATCTATTAAATTGCTATCTCTTCCTCATTCTAAATGAGTATGAAATCTTTATATGACAATTTATGGACATTTCTAAGGTGATACATGTATATGTATGTATACATATATACCTATATATGTTTGTATATATGTTAACAATACAAATGTTAAATTAATCAGATTGGCATTTTGGTCATTTTCCCAAAGAAAATCATTTTTGTCTACTTAGAGTGATTGATTTAAAACACAAAATGACATGTAACTGAATGTCATACTGTCCACTATATACATGTAAAATTACTATGTCAATGAAAAATAAGACAAAGTAAACAGTGAATCAAATCTATATTGGTACACAGTGAATGTATAATATCTATGTAACAAATAATTCCCCTAATATAATGATACTGAACACATCCAGGCAGCTTAGTTCTTGAGCCAGAGTTGTAGTGGTGGAATTACTGGAGGCAAAGAATCTTTTATTAGATTTTTCACTAAAACCTGAGGCAGGCAATAATCTCTTCCCCATGCATATTTTGCTTGAGTGTCCAATATCCCACGTATGTTTCTGTATTACCTCATAATACTCACCAAGCCTCGTGATAGTCTTCATACACAAGTTAATTCACCTAGAAACAAATGCTACAGCCTACTACTGCTCAGTTTCTTTGCAACGAACAGCATATATTGCTCAAAGGGGGGAAGAGGCAGGAGGAAGCCTATTGTATTGTAACGGTTATCTCTGAGTGAGTAGAAGGAATTGCTTCCAAATGCAATAACAGAATTACTGTAGATTAGTGTAGCATTGGAGCATTAGTGCTGAGTAAAATTGTTTCTTCTATTGCATGACCATGATCTTGGAAGTTTTCATTTTATTCCTATAATGGAGATGCTTGATCACATACTGAGTCAGGTAAATCACAAAGCCAGCTCTTCAGCAGTCCGGAGCAGGCCATAACTGATGCCACAGCTGAAGGCTGCATTAAGCACAATTCTGATGAATAAAATCCGACACAAGCTCGTTTGATTTGGCTACAGTGGGAACAGGCATTTTTGTTCAGAAATGCAGTAATGCCATAACGACAAATGCTTTAGCTCCACACTGGGAAACAGAAGCCCAGGTACCGTTCACTGCAGTCTGCGGTGTTTCATGACTAAGAACAGCGCTCCCAGTTCATGGGCACTGGGTATCAAGAAAAGAAAGAGGAACTGTGAGCTAAGGGGAATATTAACACAGTAGATACTTGAGGATGAGAGAGCCAAGGGACAGCAACATTGTAGTATCAATTACAATGACAACATGTGGCTGCTTAAAAATTTTGACTTGAAACATGAAAAGAGATGGTGATTCGGCACAGCACAGCACATTAATAGCCTATAGCTTCTGCTTTGAAGTAAATGCCCTACTTTCCTTTCATGTGCATCCACTAAAATGAGGGAGCGCCCTGCTTGAAATGTTGACAAATTTGAGATCAGTTCAAGTGTTGCATATGAAGCTGAACAGAGAGCCTCACCCTATAAACGTGCAGATTGGGAAACAATTTTCTCCCTATGTTAGATATCACTTAAGTAAAAACCAGATCTCTTTAGCTTCAGGAGTTTATAATGAAAGGAAGAGTCAACAGATGACAGATTTGAAATACTGCTAGGAAATGATCTCCATAATCCTATTTTTTTTAAATGAGCATGCAATTCCTTTTAAACTACCAAACAAAATTCTAAGTCAACAAAGACATTATTATAGAATATGATCTTATTTTTATCAACCCCATCCCAGTTGGTATCCTAGCCAATCACTCCATACTAAAAAGGTAGTGTAGGAGGAGGCTGAGGGATTGAAGCAATTGCACCTGTCAAGCTAAGTCAGCGAACAGAGGTATTTTTAAATGTGTTATTCTCAACACAGAAAATATGATTGCCTTACTCTGTTAGGAATCGGAGTTAGTTGGGACAGTACCAGAAGACACTAGAATCAGGGGTCCTAGAATATCTAACTTCTACTTCTGGCCCCCAACTTTTTTTCTACAGCAGGCTCCCATGAAATCATGTACCCAAAGAGGGTGGGGGGAGGTGGGCAAATGCTAAATTTAAAATGCCTAAATTTCCATTGGCTTCTGATGTTCTGTTGAAGAGCTCCCTGGACAGCTGGGCCGTGCACTTGTCTTAGGAGGAGCCGTTGGAGTCGCTTGTCTTCTAAGCTGCAGCTGCCCATCAGAATGTGGGTGCCCACGGTGGAGGATGGAGGGGCCACCGCTGCAGCGCCTCGTTCTACTAGGGAGCTGGTAGCTTGAGTCCACGTATTTCTCTGGCCAAATAAGCTCCGCCTCTGAACACAGGATGGGAGTTGGGGGAGGCAGGAAAAATTTAGGGCAAAAAGAGGCTCTAGCGGAAAGGAAGTGGTGCTTCGAGTTTCCCTCCTGTCGAGAGGCTGGTAGCACCTCAAGGAAACCATGCTTAGTTCAATCGTGTTTTATGGGAACTGGGAAGGGAAAGGTAGAGTGGAGGACAGAGGTCTTGTTTTGAAAAGCACTCAGGTCTAGCAGAAAAATGGGCTCTGATTGTAGTACAATGCGGTACATGTTTAGTGTGTACATAAATGTAACTTTCATAGAAGACATAATGAGTGAATTTCATCTACTATGAATGTGAGAGTGGTTAAAAAGAGTTAAAATAGAGACATTGAGGTCAGGTCATGTAAGACAAAAAGTTGTTTTAGCAAACTATTGAAATGACATAATATCAATGAATGGGGAAGGAGAGGGCAGAGAAGTCAGCAGGGTTGGAGGTCAGGAAGTAGGAAATTACTTGGCATACACGGTGAATGTTGTGGAAAGAGATCTGGAGGGTGTGGGGCAGATGCAATAAGGATGGCCCAGAAATGATCCAAGAAGAGCATGCTGTTGCCAATGTAGGAAGTGCCAGGAGTGTCCTGCTAACAACCTAAGAGTTTTATGAAGAGAAGTAATAGGTTTGGGTTTGTGTTGACCACAAGTTGTTCTGTCAACACTGTGCAGGATGGATTTAGGGGAGCACAAAAAAGGTAGAGATCAGGAGGAGGCTTGTGCAGCTATTGAAGAGGCGCCTGAGGAAGATACGAGGGACAACAGAGGGGCAGCTGTGGGGTGCACCAGTGCAGATGCTAAGTAGATTATAAAGCCACCTGTACAGTGGGGATGCCAAATATATTTGGGGGTTAAAGTGACATTTTAAAGTTCAAAGAAGGCATTCAATTTTTCCTCGTGGGAAAAGAGAGAATTTTGTTGGACTTCTTTATACCTTATGAATATTTTTTACAATATGTGTTTTTAGTGGCAATGGGGTCTACAGCCTTATGTTCTTTGTGCTTGAGGCTTTCAAAAGTCTTAATCAGTGAGGAAATCTGCTGCTTAGGCAATTGAAATGTGTTGGTGCCATGAATGGAAGAATAGGATGAATTTGTAGGGGAAAATGTTCAGTTTGGGAATTTTAGAGGTCAAAGTGACAGAGGGAGTTATAAGTAGGGGTATCCTGTAAAATATGCAGCTAGTAATCGGAGATGCATATATGTAGACAAATATTACCTGGCGTGTATTTACAGAGTACTTTCACTTGCTTTATGAATCAGAGGGAAATGGTGAAAATGCTTTGTTTGCTTGTCTGAAGGCATTTAAAAAAATCTTGTTTTTCTTTTGTTTAAAAAAAACTTATTCTGGTTTTCATTTAGGTCGGGAGAACTTCAGTATTTGTAGGCTATTGTAGATCATTTAGTTCAAAAGAGGGCCCCCTCACGGTTTCATGGTCATTTTTGTTATGAGAAGCTTACATTTGTGAATTCTCTGGCTACAGCACATTTTACAACCTAAGAGTGCAGGAAAGCCTGATCAGCGAACTCACGATAGGCTCAGATTTCACTGCACCAAGCACATGACGGTTATCAGTAAATGTTTGTTGAATCAAAATTCATGAGATGATGATGAGACAATGATAACAAGAATGATGACGATGAGGATGAGGAGGATGTTGACTATCTCCTATCCGGCGTTGTTCAATTTGGTGCAAGCAGTGAGGCAGCCGTGAGCTTTTCCCACTTCTAAACTTCAAGTTTCTCTTCTAAATGGGACTCTAACTGGAATGTTACAAACTAAGTGAGGAAACAACTGCATTTTTACCTTCTCAACATATATTGCAATATGCATGATATATTTTTTTTTATTTTTCTTGTACAACATTGAGATTCATTAGAATGGTCAAACATATGTCCTGCAGTTTTTCTTTTTAGAATGTATTCAGACACCATAAAAGTTTGCTCACTTCCAGTGAACCAAATGAAATTCTGTCTATGCATTAAAAATATATCATATTAACGATCATGAAATAATAATACCTAATAAAAGGGAACATTTTTGATACGTCCTTTGACAAACACTTTACAAACATTATTTCAGTTCTACTGTAAAGGAGATGCTTTTATTAGACACAGTTTTCATATGTAAAACACTGAAGCACAGAGAGGTGTGTAGGAACCTGTCCAAGATCAGACCACCAGGAAGGAGTGGAGCAGGGATTCAGAAAAGAGGACTCTGAAATTTTCTTTACTATTAAGACACTGGACATCGGAGTATAGTGTTTCAGTGTTTAAGAGTAGCCAGATTCTGGGCTTTAAATCACAACTCCATTACTTCCTAGTTACATAATTTATTGTAAAATGGATTAAGTTACTTAACCTCCCAGAGAAGCAGCTTTCTTCCCTGAAAATGGGGGTAAAAGTAGTACCTATTGCAAAGAGTTCTAATAACTCTTGGGTGCCTTCTTTATGTTGGTACCACTTAATGCATATTAATTATTAATATGTTTTAGAACTGTACCTCACACATAATGCCAGCTCAATAATTGTTAGATATGATTTAAAAAGCAGAGAATGGCATGGTAGTTAAGCAGGTAGACTATAAAATTAGATTACTAGCTTGCTATCATGGATCTGTCAGTCCCTAATTCTGTGAACTTGAATAAATTACACTCTTCTCTGGGCTTCATATTTAGAGATTCGTAAAAAGGAGATAGTAATAACATCTATTTCCTCAAGTTGTTGTGAAGACTAAATGCATCGACATATGTGAAACCCTCATTAGAAGACTTTACGAGAGATAACTGCATTTCTTCCTATTTTAACACACACTCATGTATCCAGACATATTCGTGTTTATCTACGCATATACATGCACACATATTCTCACTTTCTCCTTCTTTGTTTTGTTTTGCTTTGTTTTTTGGTGCTAGGGATCAGACTCAGGGCCTTGTGGTTGCTAGGCAAGCACTCTAACCACTGCGCTAAATCCCCAGCCCTTGCTTTCTCTTCTTATCAACAGAGAGCAAGAATTTCCTTTCACCTTGACCTGCCTACTGCACCAACGTACTATTTCTCTTCTGAGTAGCTTATTCATTTACAGGGCTAATCCAAGGCTTGTTCATTGCTTCCTACTTTATGGGTCTCTGGTTATATGAAATAGTATATTAGCCCTTGTCCAGACTCGGACACATTTAACACCCAGCAGGAACTGAAAGATCACTTTGTGACCACAGACGTCTTTCTTGTGACAAGACTTCTAGGTCTGAGAGCTATCTGCCTGTCCAAGTCCCATGAAGCTATCTGAGTAACTTAGTCACAAGTTCTATCACCTGCAGTCTCTGTCACACTGCCTGGGTCTGACGTTGCCTACTAAGAATTCAAATCTTGAACAAACATTTGACTCTCTTTGTGCCTCAGTTTATTCACTGATAAAAGGTGAAAACTGTGGAACACTGATTTTTTTGTGAATATCAACAAGTTGATCTATGTAATGTGCTAGCACCTAACAAGAAGAAGGTAACGATTACTACCATGTCTCCTGCTTCTACTGTTAATGTGTTCATAAAATAAATGCACCCACACTGTGTCCTTGGCACTAGGCTACTTGCCAAGAATATAGCATTAGTAAGATGCATCTGTGATCTTATAGAGCCCAATTCCAATAGTATTCAATGGAGTAGAAGATGCACAAAATGGAATGAGAAGAGTTCTTCAGCAGCTCATAGCCGAAGGGAGTGGTTACCCTTGGGCCAATTTAAAGACTGAACATTTACGTCCATGTAAAATTCATCTGTTAAACCCATTCTCCAAAGGTGATATTTAGAGGTAGGGCCTTAGGAGGTGGTTAGGTCGTGAGGGCTCTGTCATCGTTAATGGAATTAATGCCCGTATAAAAGAGGCCCCAGAAAATTCCTGACCCCTGCTAGCTTAGAAGGACACAGCAAGGAGACAACATCTATGAACCTGGAAATAAGCCCTCAGCAGACACTGGATCTGCTGTTGTTTTGAATTTGGACTTCTGAGTCACCAGAACTGTGAAAAATAAGTTTGTGCTAATTATATGACATCCAATCTATGACATTTAGTTATGACATCCTGAACACATTGAGACAGAGGTTAAGATCATAGAAAGTTTCACAGGGAAGGTGACATTGTGACCAGGGTTTGAAGGCAACGCCTTGAAAAGGAGAATCACTAGGCATAGAATTAACTGTGTCTATTGAGAGTGAAGAAGTATGACTTTACTTTCCTCCTTCTAAGTAATTGATATCTACATTGATATCAAATGATGTGAAGTTGGTTTTATCCCTATAATATGTGTATCTGAATGACTACTCTTTAACCAAGAGACTATTTTAGGTTCTCTTAAATATTAATTTCTAGAAGTTAAAATACAGGAAGCCACAACATAATTTGGAAAATACAGAGGAAATGTATTTATTATTTTCTGCCCATCAATACACAATCATGGTAAAACTATTTTAAAATGCTTAGAACAACCCCAGAACTACTGTTAACATTTTCTTAGGAATTCTTCCCTGTGATTTTAATATCATTAATGGTAGGTGTGTGTGTGTGTGTGTGTGTGTGTGTGTGTGTGTATACACGCAACCGCGTGATTTGTATTGTTGTTCCTGTGATTACTTCCTATTAAATATTCTGCTCTGTAATTCTGTAATTTTTCCACTTAAAATGTATCGTGCACATTTTTCTGCCTTTGCACATATAGATTTACTTCTTTCTTTAAAAATCGTTGTTTATATAATTCTGCCTAGAATGTACATAATAATTTATGATGGATATTTGAGTAATTTCCAGACATTTACTATTTTTAACAGTGTTGCTGTTAATATCCTTGAACATTTATCTCTGCACATTATAAAGGTTTTCTGTGAAATTGATTCTTTGAACACAAAAGTAACTCATGCTAATTGTTTTCAAATATAAATTGTCGTTAATGTGCAAAAAAATACAAGTTTAATTATCTGAATCCTTAATAACCTTCTCTGAAAGCTTTATATATCCCTCAAGGAGAAAAAAATAAGTAGAAGATATAATTGGCCCCTGTCTAGACTGAGGCAAGTATGCTGACATTTGTTCTCAATTATTAATTAAACATACATGAAACTCTTTAGATGAGCAGGTGATATGGTTATTATTAGATGTGTTGCTTGTTTACAACAAGGGCATTTTTAGAGGCTGAGATCAAAGTTCCAAAACTGATTTCAAAACAGTAGCATCACTTGTGCTTAGGCCTGGAACTCTGGGGAGACAGCTGGGCGAGGACGGAAATGACCCCAACTCCATCAAACTCACATCATTCTCTCGAAAGGCTGAATCTGTTACTGAGAACATCGTATCGGTGCTGGCAGAGGTGAAAACAACAAAAGTGGAACAAAAATTAAGCAATAAAGACTATCACGTGCTTTTTTGTTATAAGGAAGATACGCATTATATGCATATACAAGGGTTTTAGCATCGTTTATCCATTAACTCTTTGCCTAAAAGCCATTTATTCACTCCCTCCTAAGGCCAAGTTCAGAGCTGAGCATGCTGCATGGAATGGAGTGGACACTATTCCTGAACTTACTGTACTCTTCCTACATGTAGCCACCACAGTAATTGTTTTGGAGTGTGTTTGCTTATGAGTCTTCCTCATTATTTCCACAGGCATTATTCTAGTTCAGATCATTACAATTTGATTTCTGAACTATTATATTTTTATTCTTGTTTTCCCTGATTCAAGCCCTAATCTATTAATACTCTCTTGCTAAAATGTCTCCCTAATATACTACTTTCATCACATTGATAACTCATTTAAAAGCAATGTGTCTCTATTGTCTACAATATCCAAAACAGTACATATTCTGGTACTGAGGGTCTTTAATATTTCACCCCAGTTTTTTCTGTCTAATCTGCTGACGGATGCCTCTGTAGACACACACACACACACACACACACACACACACACAGAGCCCAACCTTCCAATCCTATTGTATGTCAGGCACTGAATTAAGTGCTGGGGATAAAAAACATATACACAAAGTATAGTCCTTAATCTCAATAGCAGACAGATTAGGGAAACATACTTTAAAACAAAAACATCTTGGAAGAGGGATACACAAGAAGAGTCTTCGGGATATGAAGGAATGGACTAGATGAAGGGAACAAGAACCCCTTCTAAGCACAGGAGTCATCTGAGGGAAGACTTAGGTGGGTTAAATAGTAGAGCACATGTGGAGAATTTCAAGGAATTCAGTGTGGAGAATGGCAAAGCATGAGGTAGGTGATGGTGTATGATAATGGCAAAGAAATAGACCAAATAATGAGGAACAGCTGGAAAGTACTGTTGCGGAAGTGGTGATGTCATCAGGATTGAATTTGAATGCATCCATCTATCTTCTGTGAGAGGATGAGTTTACACACAAAGTCCTAGAAGTTGGAAGAATCTTGTAGTAATGCAGAGTTCTCATGGAAATAGATAGGTACTTATGGTTATGCAGAAACTGACTCAATATTATCTAAAGGTAAAGCACTCAACTCGTGCTTATTATTTATTTGAATATTAAAACTAAGGGAAAACAATTCAAGAATGACCTTTAAGCCCCAATTTCTATTTTGAGTGATGGGATAATTGGTGTCCTCCTGAATGAGTCAGTAATTACAGAGTGAAGGAACAAGTTTGAAGGAAAAGGAAGGAAAGCAATGAATTCCACATTGGATGTGTCCCTTCTGTTTCTTTAATAACTGTACTTATTCCAGAGATTTATGGGTGTGGGACAGCCAGGTGGAGCTGACCAGTAAGTTCTGAGGAAATTTCAGACCTGTAGAGAAAGACTAGCATTGTTGATATAATACCACCAATACTGCTAAATTGTACTATCATGTCTGGCGAGAGGAAATACTAGCAAAATGGATTAGTACAAGGAAGTTTAGGAAATGGAAGAAATGATGGCAGAACTCTGAGGAATATCAAACTTCTAAGAAGTAAAATATGACAGCAAAATTGATTGAAAAGGCCAAGAAGCAGTGCTCAGAGGTGTGTAAGCTGGTTAGAGACAGAATGGCAGAGGCTACGATGGAAAACCTGGAAGAGAAAGCCTCGCGGTGAAGGCCGTAATGGATATTGTCAGAGACAACATCCAGAAACATCTGTCCAGGAATATCTGCTGGATGTTACAATTACGATTTTTCTCCAAGAGCCATTTGAGTGGAGAGGTGTCAGTAACAGCTAGCTGGCATTTCATGGCAAAGTGAATAGGTAAAGTAGAGGTAACTGGATCCTACACGCAAAAAATAAGAATAACAAGAAAGATGAGAAAGATGCTGGCATAAGAAATGTGTGCGTTCAAGGGAAGATATTTTTTAAAGATGCAGGATATTTATTTATTTATGTTTTGAAGCTATTATGTTTCCCTACTAGAGAAATTGGATAGAAAATCCAAAATAGAGAAGATAATTAAAGGAGGAAAACACAGAGGGAGGTAAAAGGGAATTGAATCAAATATGCCAACAGAGGGGAAAGGAACACTGTTCTCTAAGACTGAAAGGAAGGTAAGAGATGAACTCTTCATTCAAAAATGTTTGTAGGTAAAAAGGGTAGAGCTGAGGAAGAATATATCTAACACGTTCTTCTTGAGTGCAGTATTTATAAGTTAGGATACTTTCCCTAGACATAGTCCCAAAGTATTCTCATTAGCACCATTTATCTTTTTATTTTCTGAAGGATTTCTTAGAAATATTGAAGACTGTTTTTTGTTTCTACACACACACACACACACACACACACACACACGCACATACATCCCCCCATCTTTAACTAAATTTTTTTCTTCTCGAATAATTAATACAGGTGCATTTTTGTTAATACATATGCATAAAACGAGTATGCTATATGACTAAAGATTGAAGGTACATTCTGATATAAACTCGAGAAGCTCAAAACTTCAAGAAACAATCTACAAAAAAAAAAATAAAAACAATCTACAAGATTTAAAAATGAGCCACGTAAAGTAGTGTATGCCTGTAATCCTAGCATCTGGGAGGCTGAGGCAGGAGGATCCCAAGTTTGAGCCCAGTCTGGGAAACAGTGACATAGAGAGACTTAATCTCAAAATAAAAATTTTAAAAGTATATATGTGTGTGTGTGTGTGTGTGTGTGTATATATATGTATATATATATATACACATATATATATATGTGTGTGTGTGTATATATATATATTTTTTAAGGGGTTGGAGGTGTAGCTCTGTTGTGCAAAGCCCTGGATTCATTGCCCACTACTAAAAATAAATAATAAATGAAAGCTTAAAATAATGTAGAAAAATTAAAGAGTTACTGTTTCTGTTTCTTTAGAAAGAGAAATGAGCAGTTCTTAAATCTTTTGATTCTGTGTGTGTGTGTGTGTGTGTGTGTGAGACAGAGAGAGAGATTAAACCCAAGCCTTTCACACGCTGAGCTACATCCCCAGTAATCTTTTTTTTTTTTTTTAACCTTTGAGACAGCGCCTCACTAATTTTCTAAATTACTCTGGCTGAACTTGAACTTTGTCTCTCTTGCTTCAGATGCCCAGAGCACTGGAGTTGCAGGGGTAAAACATCCAATTTAGAGGCTTTTAATTCTTTATAATTTTCTTCTACTTGCAAAAAGAAAGAAAGAAGGGAAGGAGGAAGGAAGGAAGGAAGGAAGGAAGGAAGGAAAGAAGCTAAAAATGTTCACAGAAAGCCCTGCAATTTCCAGGAAACAGCAAATATACTTGGCAATTTTTTTTCTTTTTTTGGCGATTTGCAGGTAGCCAATTGGAGAACGATATTCGATTCTCCTTGCTGCTGATTGGCTACTGCCATGTAATCCATCTCAGGCAGATACACCAGCATTCAGCATCATTAACGGATTGCTGAGTGTTCTTGGTTTTGTTCTTAAATCCCTAAAATCCCCAAGTTGCAGTCAAAACATCCTGCACCTTCTAAAGCTTTATTCATACAGTATTTTATTAAATTACCTAACTGTGAGAGACACAGCATAGAGTTTAGACTACAAAAATAAGCATTTATAGGCATTCTTCTGAGTGTATCTGAAATTCCCATTTTTTTTCACAATTTGCAGGTGCTGTATGAGCATTACCCCTGTGAATTTGGGGGGTCCACTCTAGCCCACAATACCCAACACAGTACTCAGTCCAGGAAGAGATCAATGAGTATACATTAATGTGTTGATGGGTGCACCAATAAAGGAAATAGACAGACAGACAGATAAGCCTGTAACTCTCTAATAGCATTATCACTGCTGTGAAGAACTTCTGAGAATTAGGAATAATTAAAATGAAAACGAAGCAGCACTCTAAGGGAAACTTAGAGCCCAACCTGGGAAACTTAGTGACTTGAGACCCTTTCTCGAAACTGAAAAATAAAAATAAAAAAGGGCTGGGGACACAGCTCAGTATGAAAGCCCTGGACTCACTTTCCAGTACTGAAAAAAAAAAGTCATGCCTGCAGACTTGGCAGAAAAGGACTTCGCCAGGATAAACCATTGTAGTCTGGTGGGCAGAGAGGTGTCTGAAGCTCTACAAAATTTACTTTATGTAACTGCAATGCTAGAAAATCTTTTTCCAGCCCTGAGGGGAAAAAATCTTATACCAGCCTTTATGAGCACTATTGCCTCAGGTACACTATGTGCCTGACTGTGTGAGTTAGTATTTGTCATTCTATTAAACAGGATGACAAGGGATAGAAGAGAAAACAGAGATGGTTCTGGTGAAATGATGCACATTTTCTGGTAGGAAGGTCTCTGAAGAGGTAGGGTGGGGCTGGCAGGGCAGAAGTTGGCTGTGGATGCTACAGGTTCTGGCCACCGGGGTGAAACCAGGGCAATTGATAATCCTGTTTTCCTGTTTGTGAAATAGCTTACTTCCTTAGATTCTGTTGAGTTTTATGGCTCTGTGTAGAAGTGGAAATTAAGCTGAAGCCCAGAAGGTCTGGTCCTTTTTCCCACAGTCCCTGCATCATCACTTGGGATCTGAGAGCTGGCTGACATTGTGCACAGAGAAGCACTCGGTGGCACCATCACACGCTTGGAAGCCCCGCAGGGTCAGGAGGAAGCTGCTCTGCAGTCTTTCACGCAGGTGCAGAAGGAAAAAAATTCCTGAACATACCCCTCCACACACACCAATTCTGGTTATAACAGATTTGGTTTACTTTCACTTGTACAACAGAATTGATACGTGGAGAAAATGGACAAGAAAAAGAATACAGGATGATGAAGATTTTCTCACAGTGATCCTCATTAGAAAAACTTAAAAGACTTTGCAATTCTAAGAATCCCTAGTTCTAGAAAACAATTCTACTGAAATAAAAGCATCATCATATAAGGACACCTATTATAGCACAATTTGTAGCTATGAAACAATGGAGAGATGACTTCAGTATTCACTGCGATTTGTATATGGTTTGTCCCATTTCAGGTCCATGTGCTAGAAGCTCTGTCCCCAGTGCCGCAAAAGGTGGTAGGACCTTTCAGAGGCAGAATCTAAAGGGAGGTGGTTAGGGCATGGAGAAGCCACATATAGGAGCAGATTAAGGCCATCTCTCAAGTGGGCACTGGGCTCTGGGACCGGCTTAGTTCCAGGGTTATAAAGCATGTGCTTCCTCAGCTTGACTCTTGCCTCCTCCCTTGCCACAGGACTTTGTCATCCATGCGATGTCCTTTCCTACCCCCAACTCGTAGAATCAGGACATGTCACTTTGTTCTACCCACAGTGATGTTTGTTCTGTTACTCTGCCTTCTTTACACGTTATGAAATCCTAGCAGTTTTGATCCATCCTGAAAGTCTACCAAATATTAAATTAAAAAGTGGCTTGCCTGTTTACTTTCCTGCTGACCACTGTTGTTAACACTTCAATGTTAATTTGTTCAATGTCCGTTGTTAACACTTCAGTGGTCTTTCTAGAAGGAGCTGCAGCCCCTCTTTCTTTGGGGGTGAACACGGCTGCCTATAAGGAATAACCCTGCATGCTGCTTGTAGCTTATTATGTGTTAAACTCAAGCACGCTATCCTTGAAATGTGGGAAAATAAGGCCACGGTCTTACCCATTTATGGTTTATGAAATCCAAGTATTTTCCACATATCAATATTTCATTTTAAAATAATTAATTGAGGCTTCCCCAAAAATCTTAGAGATAGCAAAGACAATAGACTGCTTTGGGGCATTACATGTAACAATTTCTCATGATTTCCCTCTCTGCCATTTTCATGGTTGACTTGTCATTCTTATGAAATTCCAGCACTGCTCACAGGTTGACTGACAGGGTCAGCATCTCACGGGAAGGTATGATTTAAAATAGTTTGATGTAAATTGAAAGAATGTTCCTAAGAGATTGGGATCTGGAGCTGTGGAGCTTGAAAATTTAAAAGTAAAAAAAAAAACCCTTCATTTTAAAATTTTCTAAATATAAAATTGTTACCAGGTCAAATTCTTTTACAAAAGACAATAATGAACTATGAGCTATAAGCTTATCATCATCTTATTTTATTTTCTAAAATTGTATTGTATTGAACACTTAAACACAGAAACCAACCCTCTGGTCCAGTATAGTAATGCTTCTTCATCACAATGCAGTTCGATAAATCCTTGTTGAATGAAGAACAGAACATAGTATACAATTCTGTAAAGGTTTTATGACTCAGGCATGGCATTTTTATTCAACTCAATATAGCAACAATATTAATGATGCCAAGAAGAAAATTCTGAAACTAGTTTTGATACAAAGAAGTTGACCTGCACACACACCTGTATAAAACTTTGTACCTAAAACATAAAAATGAGATTATGCAATACCTTTTCTTTTCAACTAGCACTTCTTCTTCTGAAAAAGGATAAGTAATGAAAAAGTTTGGAGAGAAACAAAACCGAAATTGAAACAATATGATTAAAGCAGGTTTTACAAAGTTTCTGTAAATCAATCTATTTGGATGGGAATGTCTGGAAAAAATATTATAGATTTCCTCGTTTAAACTTTCTTATTTGGTTACAAATGACTATAATTTTGGTTGTTTGCCAATTCAAATTTATCCAGAATCAGAAAGCCCTCTCGGGTGTTGGCTATTTTGGGTTCTGTGACCTCTGGGAGCAAAAAGAAAATTCTCCACTTCTTAACTTTTCCAGAAATCTTCATCCTTTTCTCTGTTTTTCTCTTCTCCTGCCTTATTTTCTCTTACTCTTCCCTGTGTAGATAATCCTAAATAACCGTTTCTAGACAGCTATAAGCATCTCCTTTCTAGTTCTTCTCTCCACCTTTGTACCTTTTTTTCCCTCAACATGAGAAAATATGGGTTCCCTGAGCCCCTACTTAATTGTCTGTGATTCCAAGTTTATAAACTTTCTGTCCTTGGAACTAAAATTGGGAGAAAAAACCGGGGTTCTGCCTTTTCAAATCTGGTTGCATTGCTGACACAAATTTAGATGCTCTTCTTTCGGCACTTGATTTCCTGTGGCGAAACGAAGTCTCCTCTTTTCCCAAAAAATATTTGTCAAACTCCCTGAAAGTTTCCCTAAAACATCTCCTCCACCAAAAGAAAAAAGCAAAAAGAAAAAAAAAAGCAACCAAAACCCAACCTGATCGGTTAATGGTAAATGAATCAGGAACATATGGATTAAATTTCCCTTAAAGCACACAAGGGTTTAAAAATTAAGCAGAAAATTACTGAGTAAAACATTTTTTTTTGCCAAATCCCAAATGTTTGAAAAATAGTTCAAGATGTTTGTTGAACCTGAAATGGGCCTGAGTTAACCATCCACATTTAACTCAGGCAAAAATAATTCCTACCAGCTGAATGATCTAGCCAGTAGACTTGGTAAGGAAAAAAATCAATAACTTAATATGGAAGAAACTGTTTTTAACATATATCGTTCAAATTGAAAATCAATTATCTAGTGAAAGCCTTTAAAGGAAGCTGTGAGGCCTCTATGCTGACTTTCCAAACACTCAGGCCACACCCCGAATTACGTTTCAATAACCCGGGAGTGAACCCTCCCGTCCACAGCCTGGGTCTTTCATGCTTCTCAGGTTAGTTATTTCTTTAGTAGTAATATGATCAACAAATCGCGTGGTGAGAATGGCTATGTCGAGAGCTTGTCACTGAAGATAAACTCTTTGCCCAGAATAATTTTTGTCTTTAGTTATATTAAGGATTCCTAGTTAATTCTTTCATTAACTGAGCTTATGAGGTTTGATTCTATTACTCTTGAAGAAGGATTTATTCTTAACAGATGGTTCCAAGACCATATAGCCAAGAAATAAGTATATTTGTTGGAGAGTTAAACTTCATAATGAAGAAGGTGATGTTAACTGTATATAAATAATAGACTCTCCCACCAAAAAAAAAAAAAGAAAACAAAAACAAAAAAAACCAAAACCTTCTCTAGGTATAGAAGTTTGAAGAAGTCAGTTGGATGGAGAAAATGAACAAGGGCTGTTGAGAGAAAAATGAGAGAGCTCTTATCAGAGCCCTGGTGTGGGGACAGTTTCGTGGCAACCATACACATTTTAGTGCAAAGAAACAGCACTTCCAAAATGGAAAGGAACTTTAGAAGTTTTCCAGTCTACAGCAGCTTCCTTATTTTCCAACTTCCAAATATTTCACTCAGTGGTTCAGTTTATAAAGTTGTATAATAAGCACAGTATGTTACTTTCTATCTCTGCCACATGAAATCGCTGCAAAGTGAGTATCTTAAAACAACACAAATGCATTCTCTATTGGTTATGCAGGCCAGGATCCCAACATAGGTATTGCCATGAAAAACTCAACATGTCAGCCAGTCAGAATTCCGAATTCCTTTTGGACGCTCTGGAAGACAATTTCTCCCCTCGCTTCTCCCAGCTTCTGGAGACTGCTCGCATTCCTTGGCTCCTGGCCCTCTTTCTCCGGCTTTGGTGTCAGCAGCATTGCATCCCTCTAACCCTGCTTCTTTCATCAGGTCTGTCGCTGCCTCTGTGCCGCATCCCTCTTCCACTTATAAGGATTCTTGTGATTAATTGGACCCACTCAGATAATCCAGGATGATCTCTCTATTATAAGGTCAGCTGATTAACAACCTGAATTCCATATGCAACTTTAATACCTTAATCCCTTTTGCCATGTAACATAATATATTCACAGCTTCTGGAGATTAGGACACGGACCTCTTGGTGTTGGGAGGGGGCAACGGGTATTATTTTGCTTCCCACACACTACAGTATCATTTCTACACAGAGGTGGGAAGTTCTAGAGAAGGAAGATTGGACTATTGTCTTTACTGCAAAATTTTTCTTCCTGCATGTTTCTATAAGCATAGACTGACATAATAATAATTTGCCATTCAGTAATTCTGCTCAGTTCTTCCTGAAACTAAAAATGTGTTTTATCTCCTGCTTTGAGTCCAAACATTGATTAACTTTTCAGTCTGATCATGCCAGTTCATGACCTAAGTGAATCAATTTGTTTTAAGTTATTACATGGCCATGGTGTGCCTAGAAGTGGATTCATGAATGAGATTATTCACTGGAGACGTTGGGAAACCAAATCTGTGACATGCACACTCCATTATAACCAAATTGCATTCAATATCCCGTGTGGTCCTCACTGTTTCCTTAACATAAATTTACAACTTTTTTGTCAGCAATAATGAAATAACAAAATGTGATATAACAAAGTTTTAGATCAAAGTTGGGAAAACTCTCTGTTCTTTATGAGAATGTCATGAAAGAGAAGCACTGAAGTCAGCCCTAGTCTCCGAGGGGTCTCTCGTTTGCTCTTCAAGGACACCAAGGATACAGGCAGCGCCTCCCATTCCGCGTGTGCCACACGCTCTCCCCGAGTAGATTTATCAACAGCGAAAGTTCCAGCAGCCCACACCCTGCCGATGCAGCTCCGCTGCAGGCTGATTGCTTCACGACGATCCTCCCTTGCCTAGAAACATCCCGACTTTCTGATTCATGTCGCTAGTTTTCTGTGGGCTTCTCTACCGGTGTATCATTAGGTGCCTAAAACACAACGTGTCCGAACCCTTGTCACATCTCCCACCACATGAACTTTGCTGAGATCATTTTGTGTGGAAACCTCATCGCGTCCTCCACCTCGTATCTTTGGTTCATCTTTGGCATATTTTTGCAGATTCTACTTCCCAAATATTTGTTGGTTCTTCTCCAACTTCATTCTCTCAGCTCATTACCAAGAGACTCTTCATACCATTGGAAAAATCCATCCTTCAGAGAGTTATCCAGATGAATTATTTCAAATCTAAACATGGATATAGCACCTTCCAGATGGCTCTTTGTTGTCTGCAGGGTGACATCCAACCTCCATTATGGCAGGCCTAAAATATCTTTCAGCATTGTTTTCCTTACTCAGTTTGGCCAAAGGTGATCAATGTTGTCTTGTCTCATGTCTTGCCACTTTCTGCATTCTGCTTATACCAATTCATTCCTCTCAAAAGGGCCACCGTTTCCTAATGTCCTTTTCCCTTTGGGCTAAAGCAATTGTGTAAGTGAAGACTTCATGTCTTAATTCATGTGCAGACTCTTTTAGGAAGCCTTCCCTGAGCCCCTTCTCACACCTGCACCTTCCTGAGATGAGTTCTTCTCCTCTGTGTTTCCTCAAACTTGGGTTTGCATCACAAATCACCATAAGATCCCACCATGATAGTGCTTAGACCGTGTGTCTGCCCCCACTCGTCCTCCCCATGGAGCTTCAACATGTCTCGAAAAGAATACCAAGGAATACTGCGGGGACCTTTATTTCAGTATCTTGCCTTATTAAGTCTTGTGTACGTGTTTGTAGGTGGAATGACTATGTAAACGAGACTAGAACTGAGGTTTTTCAGTCTCTCTGGTGGGAGGGGGTTACACCTTGCTGTCTCTAATGCTGATCTTATCTACTTCAAAACCCAAATAAGTACTGCAATTTTGGTAGGACAGAAATCACCGGTTTGAAATGTTACATTTTCATGGTTTGATACCATACACAATAAGTAGAATTTTAAATGAAAATTGATTGATCTGGTAAAGTGTTCATATTCTGTCGGCTATTTTCACAGTTCTGGGTCCAAAATCATTATAATAAAATTTCTACTTCAGCATTCATCAAAACTATAAAAGAAATGTTGCCATTCATGGGTGTATTAGTGCAACAGGGCCCAGTGCTGCTTTCAAAGACTATTTTCTTATACAGAGACATTTTATAGTCAGGCAATCATCTTGTTAAACATTTCCTATAAAATTTTAAAAATCATTACCTGAGAGTCTATCACTGTGGCACTAATCACACCTCTACAATTAAGCTTATTTCAGCCCTTTCACTGTAATCTCTCTTCTTTAATCAAGGGTTTATTATTGGGCTGTTAATGTGAAAGTTGAAATAAAAAAATCTCAACCCAGGAGTGAATTCTAATAGTAGCAGTTATAGAAAACCCTAAGAAATTCTAATATTTTTCTATGAGATTTATGTTAGGATGTGGATTTAATTTATCCCCTCTCCCTCTTTTTTCCTGCAGAATGATTTGCCTTACTGAAGGGAGACTTAAATTTTTCCTTATGTCTTTATGGATATCCTTTATCTGCTGCTCTTGGGTTTTCTCTGGTGTGAGCACAAAATGGACAATCATTTTGCTAAGTTGGAGGAAGCAAATACAGTCGGCCCAGGTGTATCTTGTTGTCTTTTTTACATCACTAATGGAAGTGAAGTTTTGACATCTTTAAGGAAAAAGGGCCAGAAAGTAATTTTATCTGGACCAAAGAATCAGCCCACATTTTTATCTCCCAAGAGTCACACTAATAGGAGTTTTAAGTTCAAAGACAACATTTTTTTTTATAATAAGTTGGTAAAATTTTGGCCTTAAACACACTAATTTGGTATAAAATTTTAGTTTTAAAGTGAATTCACACACACACACACACACACACACACACACACACGATTGTATTTGTTATCCATGACCATTCTAGAAATGCTTAGATAAACCTATTCAGAAAACTCAGAAATTCTATTCAGAATTCAGAAAACCTGTCAGAAATTCTCCTGAATTTCTGTCCTCCCCTCTCTACCAGCACTTTGGTGCTGGTTTCAGGCACTTTCTTCCCCTGGTCAATCTCTTTCAAGCTATCAGTTCACATCATTGCTTACCCCTCTAATCAGTTTTCCTCATGACAGCCTAAGAGACATGTTTTTAAAGGATTGTGACTTTCCTAGTTAGACCATTTAACGGCTTCATTAATTTTTGTGTTTTAGGGTAAAGAACAAAAATCTTTTAATGAAAGGCAGTCATTATTGTTGGCTTTCCCTTACCTACTTCCTCCAGAGGGACTGGAAAAGTTTAAGAAGTCACTTGCCCATCGATTCTACATTTGCAGCTATAAAAGCATGCAACAGATTTCTCATCAATGAGGAATACCTAGAATCTGCTGGTGACTGAGGAGACTTTTACTTTTTTCATGTGAAACACATATAGCTGCTGCTACCACTTTTACTTCACTTTTTCTTGCTTTATTATGGCTGTGATGCCTGGGACTTCAGTAGCTCTTTTAGGACCATGAGATAGCATGCTGAGGGGAGGGGGGCACAGACAAGGCATTGCTCAAGAAAAGAGGAAAAGCAGAATGAATCTAATCTCTAATGGTATTAATGGATAGCTGAACCAGTACAAATAATTTCCTATCTTTAAAGTTTCTGAAACATAAGAAAAATTAAACCCACATTTTTAGATGACTGTTTCTGATTTCCTATTACTTAGAATGAGAAGCCTTCCTAGTAGAAATACATGATTTATACTACCTTCTGTAATTCCCCAACTTTTCAATATCACTGATGTTCTCTGAGTTTCCAGAATGTTCTTCTATACGTTGGTGATGTTTATCACACTACTCTAATTTCCTCACTGCAAACACTTCTCCTAGTTGACTCCTCTCGGTCAATCTTCAAATGTCAGTTAAAACGTGTCTTTCTCTAAGACAGTTTTTCTGATCCCAGAATACCAGATTCTCTTCCCCAGTTATATAGTTTTATAGTATCCAATAAACAGCCTCTTTAGCACATACTATATTGAGAGTACATTTTCATTTACATAAGCATTTAATAAAGTCTGTTCCATGACACTGTGAGATCTGTTAGGAAAGGAACAGTGGTTCACTATTATCTTCCCTATATTTAGAAAATTCTCTATATTTAGCAAATTCACATTGAACAAGTATCCTGTAATTACAAGAAAGGAAGAAAGAAAAAGTAAAAAAAGAAGGAAGGAAGAAAAAGAGAAAGTTATTTCATGAGAACTAAAATTCCGAATTTGAACATGAACTTGGTCTTGCCTTTGACGTTATTTTTACCTCATGTGTAGACAAGAAAATAACCTATAGTGATGACTCCATGTTTTTGAAACACAAAGTGAAAGCATCATATTGCACTTGTTGTACAAAGTATTCAGACAAACATATTCCCACATTATTTTAATTTTCTTTTACTTCATTTAATTTTGCCTAAAAAGGAATTTTAAAAAGGTGAATTCATGTGCTTTGCTGCTTTAATGGGACATTGTCAAAGAACCAGGTATGTGGAGTGCGGAGCATGACCAGAATATTGACACTGGAATTCTTGTCATTGGATTTTATAACTTGATAATATTCTAATGGACTCCCAGTAATTATTATATGGGATGCAAGGGGCAAAGATGTTTTCTGAAATTATCTACTAAGTATTGCATGTTTTTCTAGCAAAGGTATTGAAAGTTTAAATCAGATTTTCGATAGGGTTTCATTTCTAAAATAGGTTAATAATCATTGGTTTAGGTTATAAAATGTGGTAATAGTACTAAAAAATCAGAAACTATATCTGTTTTTAAAAGATTAATTTATAAGTATTTACCCTGTATGTGTTGGTGAGATATACCTGCAGTATAAATAAATCCATGTCATAACCAGTTGTGTTTTACATAGTTTCTAAAAGTCATTTAATAAATTAATCAGTTTGTTAACCTGCCTCTGCCTTGGACTAACCTGACAACTTTGCATAAATACTAAACACTGTCATGAGCTTATTTGTTACCTCATTTAATTCTTCTAAAAATCTACAAGTGCACCATTATTGTACTCCTCTTCCAGATGAGAATAAGCAATCTGTAAGATTTTAAATAACCTGTTCACTGTCGAAGTTTCAGGTTGAATGCAGGAGCATATTTTCCTGTCCAAAAAAACTAAGATCCACGTAGATGGTCTTTAGAAGTAACGTGTGAAAATGATCAAATATATAGTCCATGAAATAGTAAGCAGTTTAGGATGTAAAATTGTACCTTTTAAGCTTCCATCTGGACCAGAATCACTGGTTAAAAGTTGAGTAGAAGAGGAAAAAATTTCAATCAACAAGAGTTACTTGAACAAAATGGAGAGGAAGTCCTGAGAGTCCAAGGGGCTGAGGAGTCCAGCTTGACTAAGGACTGAATTCCTGTTGAGAAGCCTTGGAGATAATGCTGGGAGATTGCCTGGGTGCAAACCCATGATTTTGCACTCAAAACTAAAATGTTTGACCTTTACCCCTTAGATAATGAGAACCACTTGAAGAGTTTTTGAGCTGGGAGGTGACATCATGCAAAGTGTTTTTAGTAAGATAAATTTGGCATCAGTGCACTGGACTGACTGAAAACAGGCAAGATCAGGGCAAGACAGTCCTGCCAGGGAAGCATGGAGAACCACAAGAAAAAGTCAGTGGACAGAATGACTGTGTCAAGGGAGGATTTGAAAAGACATGCCCTGGAATCAGTTTTATACCCAGTGTCCTTTGTCCCTGTAATAATAAGATCTTCTTAAATAAAGGGGTGGCCACGGAAGAGGCCTTACATTGTGGACCTGGACTCTAAATAAAGCATCAGCTTCTCATACATCTTCTCTACTTCTCCTTTCTTTCCGTTCAGATGTAACTTTTCTTTTTTTCTTTCCATTTTTCATTTCTTCATTTATTCAACAAACTTATTTTATTCCTGTTAAAAGCCAAGCACATATCTAATGCTGGAAGTATAGCAGTTAATAAGAGAGACAAGCCCTCTGCCCTAGTGAAGTTTACATTCCACTGTGGATAGACAGAAACCAAATAAAGGGATACATCCAACAAGAGAAAGAGCAAAGCGTTAAACTAACTAATGTGATAGAGAGTGACTGGGGGAAATTTAGGCAGAGAATTAGAGCAGCCCTTGTGAGGATGTGACATTTAAACAGAAATTTGAATGACATGAAACAGATAGCCATACAAAATATTGGAAAAGATGATTCCAGATATAGGACACACCTGCTACAATGGTCTCAAGACAGCAACTTGACTTGATCCAGAACGAGAAAGGACCAGTAAAGCTTGCATACGCCAAGCCGGAGTAAAAGTGGAAGGAGGTAACCCGGGTCAGAATGGCAGGCCAAGCCCAGGTGAGGAAAGCTTCTATAGGCCACCGCAGTGGTGAAGGATGTTGCTCTAATCTAGAAGTTAAACAATTGAAAGTTCTCAAGAAGAATGTAGGATGAGACTTCATTTCCACTTTTAAAATATAAATTGGCCTGTTCTGCTGGGGCAAGAAAAGAGGCAAAAACATGAGGGAGGGATTGGCTGCTGTGATCCAGGTAAACGCTTGCTGTACCAGGGCCTCACATGCACCGCCACCAAGCTGCACTCCCAGACCCTGCCTAAAATTTTAATTGGGGGTATTAGAGAGTACTGGAAGTTAGGATATATTTTAATGGCTGATTTAGTAACATTTATTGATGGATTAGTAAAGAGTGAAATCTAGAATTATGCCTAGTTCCTTTAGCTTGAATATGAATGATGGAAATAGAAGATGGAAATACTAAAAGCAGGTGAGGGAAGATTGACAATTCTTCTTTGGGATGTGTTAAATTCATCTATTCTTCTCCATTTTTAGATGTTAGACTGACTTTCTCCTTGAGAGAGTTAATCTTGATTGTCAACTTGATTGGTCTGAGAGATGCCTAGGAAATTAATAAAGCTCACTTCAGAGTGTGTCTGAGTGAATAATGGCAACATGGCCTTGGAGACTGGATCAGATCCCACCCCTTCCTCTCTGGCACTCTTCTCCTGTGCTTAGCTGCCACTAAGTGAGCAGATTCACTCTACTGTGCCCTTCTATCATAATGTTCTTGCCTTGGAGCCAGCCAGCCATAGACTGAAAACTCTAAATCTGTGACCAAAATAAACCTGTCCTCCTTCAAATCTCAGGTGTCAGACATTTTCTCCTAGCAAGAGGAAAGCTGATCAGTGTACCTCTCTTTGGTTAGCAGTAATAACTTAGTAACGGCATTATCTCTTTGGCACTCCAACTTCTCCATGGTAGGCAGGTCCTCTTGCACAGCTTTGAATGCATGATCTGACCTTGACAAATAGCCCTTGAAACTTTCAGAGGATCCTAAAACATTTGAATTTGGGAGTTGGAAGGTTTATTCTTGGAAGATGAACTTGCAGTTGATAGAAATTTGAACAATGGGAAATGTAGCTGATTTTAAAAAAGACATTGAGTTTGGACTTGCTGTGTTTGAAATCAAGGCAGAAAATCTCATGATAATATCCTGCATGAGTTAGAATTAGGTTGATATTTAGAATCTTTTATTTTTGGATTTACAAATAAATATATTGGGCACAGTAAGTCTTGCTGCCGGTCATTGATCAAGAAATCCACATATAAACTTGAATTTTCAAAAACAGATATCTTTCAGATGTTTATTTGCATCAATTTAATTCAGCAATAGTTCTTCGTGTTAGCTCCCATATATCAACAAGAAACTTTATTTACAGAAGGATTCGAATAGTAAGTAATCAAATGGTAAGCCAACCTATGAAAATGCAACTTTTGAAAGTCACAGCTTATTACAGCCATACAAAGTATAACTAGGCCTAGTGAGTTGTATTGTTTTCTGAGGAATTTTGATCAATTTTTTTGCTTTATTTAGAGCCTTATAAAGAAGAAATATAGATATACTTTTTTATTCTCATATATCAATTGATCATAATATTAAGTGAAATAAATCCAAATAAATTAAATACGCAAACTTAAATAAGAAACTCCAAATATAAATAAAAAACCAAAATAAAAGATAGATATAAGAAGTAGAGAGATAGATCTTTCTCAAATGGGAAGGTGATCAAGAGACGGGAGGAGAAAGGGACAAAAAAGGAATTAAGATGTGTTATATACCAACTCCCCATAAAAAAAAGTAATCATTAATGTACTACAAACATAAGAAAAAATGAGTTTTAAAAAGAATTTTAAGTCTTTTTTTAAACTAAAATTGCTTTCTTCTTTAAAATAAGAATCAGAAGAGTTCAAAAAAAGAATTTACCACAGTTGAAAATGTACTTTTCTTCATGGATTATTTTGAATCTGCTTGAAGAAATATGTGTGTCCTCTTCAAAAGTACTGAGGAAACGGTTCATTGGGTGTTATGCAAAGAAAGTTTAGTCTCATTTCCCAAGCAGACTTTTTAACCTGACAGTGCTAAATGGGGAAGAATTCTTTGGGATTATGGCGTGTGTTTTGATAGAGATCCTGAAACAGCTGGTTATTTTCAGTCATTTTCTCACTGTGGGAAGATACTGCTGCTGTACAAAGCAACGGAGACAGAACCTTGCTAGCCATGCAAAATTAGAAAAAAAAAAGTGCCATAAAACACATGAGGAAAATTCCATTTTAAATATGCATATTTTAGTGTTCTGTTCATAAAATGTACACCTCAAAATGTGTATTTATGTGACAAAAATAATGAGTCTACCAGCTAGATCAGATCTAGAGGCTATCAGGGGAAACAATTTTAAAGGCTCTAAATGGGTAGAATTTGTGGCCTCTCCAGGCATTTTCCTGAGAGAGAATCTGGAATATTTAACAGGTCTTGAACCTACCTTTTCTTAACTTATAGGACACTGGGCTACTTGACAACTCTCCTTCACAAGTCTAATCATTTCACGGTGAGACTTCTGTGAATTCATTGTGTGGTTTGCTCTGAGGCCATGAGAAACATATCCATCAGGTAGAATTCTGATTGCACACAGGTAGATGGTTTATAGACTGTTAGTCCGCACTACTGCTTTAGATTTGAGGAATTACTCTACAAGAACAAGGCAAGTTCTATTTTTGACATTTCAGCAATGAGACCACTTGTACATTACGGCCTGATTTGATTTACCGTAAGAAAATAAGAGTGCTGTAATTTGTAAAAGACATTTATTACATGAGTCCAAAAATTAAAAAAAAAAAAAGCTTAGTGTCTCTGTCCATCCCATCTGGTTTTATTTTAATCTCACTCTAGCCACATATGAAATTTTGCTTAGCTGTCTTCATTTTCTTAGTCAATCTTGATTAATGGCCTTCAAAGTAAAAATAATTGGCCTGCATCAGGGTTGTTTTATAACTCTTGTTCACAAAGAATGTGAGAGGCTGGAAAATGAGCCTAAACAGAAGGAATGCATTACGTTCATCTTTGAGAAAGAGCAGCCCTTCAGTTGTGTTTCTCTGTGTATTTTTATAACAGGCGCCTCCTTGACCGTCCACGATACTGCAGATGCTTGGAGCCAGAGCTGATGTGTACCTCGTCAAGCTGACCGCCGCAGCTCTATGGCTCCAGGCAGCCACACGTGCGAGTGCAGAACTAACCCAGGCCAGCTAGCAAGGTGGAGAATTTCAAAAATAAATTATCAAGTAGGCCCAGGCTGTGAAATGCAGGAGTTAAAACTGGGCAGGGGGCTAATTGTCTCTGAAGTTTAAATGACTTGTTTATAAAAGTCTCCTCTCACATGTGTATTTTTTCCCCTTTTCTGAAAATATGTTCAACTTTAAAGGAATTAGGGGAAACCCAGGCGCCCTGTGACCATTGTGGGTTTGGAATTGAGCTCTGTTTCCTTTCAAGATCTCCACTTCTGGGAGAGCTCGTCAGTTAAAGAAATAAATTTGAGTTCAAATACACACACACACACCCACACATGCACACACATGCACACACACACTTTCTAAGAAGATAATTTCTGAAATGAAGGTTTGTAAATGGACATATTGCAGTCCTTTTAAAAGCTAGTCATTTTCTGATCTTACTGATTAGAAAACTAACATGAAGATCTAGTTTTTCAATGATCCCCATACTAGATTCAATTACTTATCCAACAATTTTTCAAGAATTTTATATGTTCTGATCCTTGGTATTTTAAAAACAATTAAGACTTCCTTAAAGACCCAATTGGAATTGCATATGTGTCTCCTCACTCTAACCTACATACACTGACAGGACCATGTTCCACTCCGGGCAGGCAGACATTCACTGGTATTCTAGTGAGGACTGTTATTTCCTCTTCCACATAGTCTGAAGGATGGCTGCTCTTTCCTGAGGTGGGCTAAGGTAGAAGGGGTGAAGGTCATCTTTCTGATGTTGGTAAAACTTCAACAGTTCCACCAGGTAGCTATGGAAAAGTCTGGACAGGACACCTATTATGTTCTCTGTCTTTATAACAGAAAGATAAGTTCTTTTTTAGTGGGAAAAGAAGGATCCTATGGTAGCAAGGTTGTACCATAGGAGGGAAAATTGCTAAGAGTTGCAGCCCAGCCTCACTGGCCTTCACGTGTGCATTTCCTCCCATCTGGCTTACTGGACCTTTCACTTTCTGGATGTTTCTGTCTTATTGCAAGTCTGCTAATCTCTCAAGAGATGAGCCCGGGATTTTCCTGGTTGGTGATGTGCATTCCCTTCTTCCATGCAGCACAGAAGTCTTACTTTCTACAACAGTGAGGCAATCAGATAATTTTCCAGCCTAACACACATCCCCACCACCCCAACACACACACACACACACACACATACACAGAGCCTACATGGATCTATAATATAGTCTGAACGCTATGCATTAGACAGTTTGTTTATTTAAAAATGTACGGCAGTAGTTGTATACATTTGCTTGATGGTTTCTGAATGTGTGTCACGGTATATAACACTTTAGAGTTTGTTTAGCACCTGGTTCATGTTAAGCTAAGAATAAATATTTGAATATATTGTTTCAATTAGTCTTTATAGCAGAACTAAGCAATATATATTTTTATTTTTATTTTGTAGGTAAGCGAGCTTAAACTTGGGTAAGTTCTGGAAATGACCTAGGGAACTATCTTAAAATAAAGTCCACCTTCTTAACCTCTGCAGCATGATTTCTACACTTGGCTTTATGGGCCTTTAAGCCTGAGTAATTCTGATCACGGGGGTTTTGCTGTGCACTGTAAGATATTCAGCAACACCCTTGATCTCCACTCACTGGATGTCACCCTCCCTGACCACCCTCAAGTGGTGTTGAGCCCAAATGTCTCTGAACATTGCTGAATACCCCCTGGAGTGGGGAACCACTGCTTTCCATGTTCCCAGGGAATAGAGTTTCTCCCAATCCCAGGACATGGGACGAGCTAGCAAGGGTTTCTCCAAGCTACCTGCGGATAAGTCCCAACACATGACTGCCACTTTCCTCAGGGACTTGGCAGACACCAGAAGGACTCTCTGAAAATGAAACCAACGGGCACATCAAATTCAAGTTCATGAGCCCCCTAGATGGTGGCTCTAGGAGACTTTCACCCACCCCTCCACGGAAGGGGTGACTCTCACCCAGCCCACCAAGGGAGGGGTAAAATGACATGAGACTCTGAAGGAGAAAGGCTCACAAGCTTGCATCCAACTTGGTGGGTCTTGAAAAGAGTAAAGACAAGTGACTGAAGCTTGTCGTACTGGTCTCAATTTGGTCTTAATCTGAGCCACAGACTCGGGACTTCCACACCTCTTCTCCCTCAACCCAGTCAGAACAAACCAGATGCCATGCTCACATTTTTGTCCACCTTTAACTCCACTTTCTGTGGACTCTTGAATTATAAGTCTTCCACTCCCCAACTTGTATTTTGACAAATGTAAAAAGTAGGTGGACTCCCGGGGAGGGTCTATCTCCTCACTGTGTCACAGTCTGGCCTGGAATCTTAAATCACACAAGTCAGGCACATGAAGTACTCTCTTCAAAACAATATGCCAGCTCACAACTACACCCAGAGTCCCAGGGCAGGAAGGACGACAAGCATGCAAAGTGCCACTGGGCTTCTGGCTTAATTTGAAACTGTCACCTAACCAAACTTAAGCGGTAGGGAGAGCTCCTGGGAAGAAGCAGATCTTAGTCATGACGTGATTGATGGTTGGTGTCCTGGACTAAAGTGTGGTCCATTAAAATGTATGTGTTAAGGCCCTAACTCCTGAGGTGACTGCATTCGGAGGTAGGGTCTTTATAAAGGCAATTACTGCAAGGTCCTAAGAGTGCGGCCCTACTCTGATAGGACCGGTGTCCTTATGAGAGCAACAGACATCAATCAATTTCTCTTCTCTCTCTCTCTTTCTCCATCTGTGCAGAAGAAATACAATATGAAGACACAGTAAGAAGGTGTTATTTACAAGTCACAAAGAGAGGCCTCACCAGAAATCAACCTTCATACTGGACTTCCAGGCTCCAGAACTGCGAAAACATTAATTTCTGTTATTGAAGCCACCTATTCTATGTTTTTCACTATGGCAGCCCTAGCCAACTAAAGCAACTAGAAATTAGCCAGGTAAAATGAGAGAGAGAGAGAGAGAAAGAGAGAGAGAGAGAGAGAGAGAGAGAGAGAGAGAGAGAGAGAGAGAGAAAGGATGAATCAGAGCTGGGATGAGGGGGCAGCAACCAGCACAACGGGTGGGGTGGAGGGCCTGAACCAACACTGTGCTAGCACATGGAGTGAGTGTTCACACAGTCTGCCCACCTCCACCTCTCAAAGCAGACCAGCATTAATCTGATGGTAGAAGCAAAATGATATTTTCTTGGATCAGACCAGAAGGTCACACGTATTTGCTAAACATCTGAGATCTCTCTAAGTCATAGTAGGTTTTTGTCCAGTCCTAGCAACATTCTATGCACAATAACTAAAACCAGAGATTATATCTAAAAAGACTTTCCACAAAGCAGGGACTTAGTAAAGGGTATAGTAAGCAAATGAAAAACATCTACCAACTTATTTATCATGAAACCCTGTAAATCAGGTTCTAATGCTAATGAGTTTTAAATTTGCAGAAATTAAATCTTTAAGCTGTTTGTGCTCTTATCAGTTTAACAATGTGTCAAATAGCATTCTCCTTTAGGAGACTTTGAAAAAAATCATTGACAGCATTACTTAAACAAATAAACAAAGAATAAATATTATAATTGTCTTGTTTCAGAGTTAATAGCTTACTTGCTCCATAAAAGAGAGAGTAAATGAGGCAGTGGGACACCATCTTCCTTACTTCAATTATTTGTACTATTCTCTATGCAAAGAGTAAAATAAATCATGATATGTCCGATAACTTTGACAACTACAGAATGTGAAAAAACAATGGGACCAAAAAAATTTACTTCCTCAAGTGAGTTTTGCTTGGTTTTGGGGGCCTACGACAATGAAATGATGTACTAAGTCCTTCATTTTCTTATACCCTTTCTTTCTATGCTCTCTTCCAATCCCCACTGAAGAAATCTGCGTTGATCTTTTCATACAAGACACAGCTAACTATATGTGCTTTCTTACATAAACATTTGCAATTCACCAAGGAGAGTGTAAGATGCATCTTGCATGCTTATCAAGCGCCACAAGTACTTTACAGATTACTGCCTGCCTCAGGATTCTAGTTCCCTGGTGCTTATGCATAAGCAATGGATTTATGCAAACATTGTAACATTTCCAAACACACTGTGACATGAGTTGTTCCTAGTTCATATAAGGTTCAGATATACAGCCTATTTTCTGCTAGTCCCAGATCATCCATCTCATCGAGTTTAAAATGTATCATCTCAGCTTATAATGTTGTCAATATAAAATGTCATAATGTGGTACTCAATTTGAACAGCAAGATGGATATTAATCTCAAAGGTTTCGGTCCCCCGCTGTGATGGAAGTGAACAATGGGAAGCAGCATTCGTCTGTTTGTTAGTCTCTGCGTCAAGGACCATGTGCATAGGTGGTAAACATTTTGTTACATAAAGTCTCCTAATTCTCCATGATCTAGAGGGTTTATACGGCCCCAGTGGTGTAATATGCATTATAACTTAAATTGGATAATATATTTAGAAAGGAAAAAAACCTTTACAAAGAACAACATCATCGAATTATAATGATAACATGCCTATTTACATAATGATAATGCACATATTAACTGGCAAGCCTGTTTGTTTTGCCTTAGTGTTTGTAGCAGGGCACAGGGAATTAAAGAATTACAAAAGGGAGTTTTTCTAGTCTCTATTACTGTAGTCGGGTGGTTATTGACAGTGAAGAAAGAAAGTGGAAAAACCCATATTTCAATGAGTGAGAAAAAGGAACAATGCGAGTTGTTACGTTCACATTGTTTACGTATACAAATAAGCATGTGCCCAAACTCCACTTTTTTTCTTAATTCTGAGACACAGTGTCTGTTAAAGGAAGCAAAATCTCTTGCATGGGTTTTTTGTTGGTTTTTTTTTTTTTTTTTTTTTGGCAGCCTGTATAAAAAAATCTCGGTTGGTTGTGTGCATTCTTAACAAACATGTGTTTAGGGAAGGCCACTATTGGAGTCCTTCACTCCAAGACATGAGAAATCTGCATTTTTACACTTGCATCCCAAACTGTGAATTTTATTTGTACATCCACAAAAGCCTTGAAACTTGCACTTAAAAAAAAAAGTTAGGAGATGTTATTTTGTGAGCTGTCATATGTTTTCTGGACTTTTTATAATAGAAAGGAGCCTCTGAAGAGCCCTTTTCCTCACTCCTGTAACAAAGGCATGTCCCAGTTTATTAAAAAATCATACACAACAATACTGTTTGCCAGGTTTTAGAGTCCTAATGAAAATTTGGTCCAGAGCACAAAAATTATTTGGAAAAATGCCTGAAATTTCCCTGTCGCAGATGTTTCAACAGAAGGTGCTTGCGTGCCTTTCGTTAATACGGCGCCATACGGGACTCAGTGTGACCACTGCAATATAACCAGTAAGTAACACACGCAGCATGCGCGCAGCTCCGCCAAAGTCGCCGTCTGTTGTGTGGGACTCAGATCCCACGGATTGAGACGTACCTCGATGAAACTGCATTGTCACGGAAGGATAATGTTTGCGGATCGCCATGCACAGAAAACGTCCTATCGAGAACGTGGGAGGTCCGTTTAAAGATTTGGTGCATTTCTTGGCATTGGAGTGGGTTAGAATGGATGCAAATATTAGTGTTTGGGGTCCTTTGTTCCCTCTCCTCTGCCAATTTGCAGGAATAACTCTGCAGAGAGAAAATTCCTTTTCCAAAGAACATTAGTTTGGGGAAACGTAATTAAAAGGCCACGTGGAGGTGGTTTCATGAGTATCTACAAGGCAATGCACAAGCTCCCCTGAGAGATATATAGATAAATATATGCACACACACACACACACACACACACACACACACACACACACATACATATGTGATTCGGTGTTCACTCTTTTTGAAATAAAAGGAACCACTTCATCTTTGCGGAGACTGATAAAAATAGAAGCATATCAGGCTACTGCTCACATACACTGAATTTCTCTGGTGAACCTAGATAATTCTTGCTGGATAAGACTATCTGAAGCTACACTACTCTTCGTTTTGAGGAGGAGACTTACTGCTACTCAATACACAGTCGGTGCTCAAAGCTGTCTGCTCTACAGAAAAGTAATGTGCTTGATGCTGCCTACTGCTGGAATGGGGCAGAGACGATTAGAAGAGGGCAGAACTGTTCCTCCAGTACCTTGTGGTCATCTGCGGTCGCTACAGGGATATATACACAGCATATTTTTATATATTTGTTGAGGTATAAATATAGGGAGTTAGAATATACCTAAATTTTTGCGACCCCCATTTTGGTCCATTTACATTCTTTTAATATATCAGGATGCCTCAAAAAAAAAAAAGAAAAAGAAAAAGAAAAAGTGACCCCTGCTGCTCTAAGACTGAAAAGTTGTGCTTGCTCTCAAAATAACAGTGCATTTGAGTGCACATCTTAGCATCATTCTAAGGGGAAAAATACTTACATGCTTTCTTTAATTTGTTTTCCTATTTGGAGTGAAAACAATGTATAAATATTTAATCATTTAAAAAATTTAAGTTCTTATGTCCATAAAGAAAAAGAGTGTTATAGTAAGCAATAATTACTGAGTTTTTCTTAGATTCCTTCTTCTTTCTAACAAAGCTTTTAACTTTAAGTTCAGAAGAGAGAGATTCCTTTGGCCAGTTAGATAAAAGAACTTACTGCTTATCATTAATAATTAGAGTAGTTATTTTCTTAGTGTTCCTGTTATGTAGACACTTTTAATAGATTTTGTCTCTTATTATTAGTATTACACATTTGTGATACATAATATATTTATCCTGGAACTTTACACACACAGATGG